>ML099767.1:1372-18416 GCA_003697995.1 Taxidea taxus jeffersonii
TCTTCTTCTTCTTCTTCTTCTTCTTCTTCTTCTTCTTCTTCTTGTTCCTCTTCTTCTCCTTCTTCTTCTTCTTCTCCTCCTCCTCCTTCTTCTTCTTCTTAAGGATTTTGTTTATTTATTGGACAGAGATCACACGTAGGCAGAGAGGCAGGCAGAGAGAGAGAGAAGGAAGCAGACTCCCCGCTGAGCAGAGAGCCCGATGTGGGGCTCGATCCCAGGACCCTGGGGTCATGACCCAAGCTGAAGGCAGAGGCTTTAACCCACTGAGCCACCCAGGTGCCCCTTTTCTTCTTTTTTTAACTTACCATAAAGTATTGATGGCTTAATTTTTTTTATACATATTGACTAGGGTGACAAATATAAGGTATATCCTTTTTTTTTTCAATGTGGTAAGAACAGATAATGTGAGTTTTACCCCTCTTAACAAAATTTAATTGTGCTGTACAATATCGTTAACTCTAAGCGCTGCTGTACAGCCAGTCTCTACAACTTTTCCTGATCATGCTTTGGCACCATGTGTCTCCATTGTCTCTACCTTAATGTCTTTCCATTGTGGGTCCTCAAGAAATATTTTTTGGAGAAAAAAGAGATTGGCTTTGAGTCCTGGAGGAAGATGATGCATTTGCCCTCCTCATCCCTCCTTCCGTTTTAGCTGCAATATAGCAACCCTCTAGGACACGAACTTTCTCTGTTGGGTACAGGGCTCCATCATTTCTCTGAAGCAGAGACAGACAATTGTCCAAAAGCAGAGACCATTTGTTCCACATGGAGCTGATGCTTCTCTGCTGCGTGTGATCTGATTCCATCTAGCTAGAAGGGCTGCCTCTCTCTGGAAAAACAAGAACGCAAAGGGTGGAACGATTATTTCCCCCCAAACTTTAGTTAGAAAAAACAGAGCATCTCTGCTTGAAGTCTGCTGTGGGTTGAAGAAAAACAGTCCTAAATGTTTTCTACACTTCAGTTGGTCTTTTATTGAAAGAATCTTGTAAGTGCCAATGCCCATGTAAGTTTAAGTTTTGATAGACGGGGATTTAAAAAGAGCTCAGGACCTCAAGAAATTGTCTACTCAATTTTAAGGCAAGGAGGGCTTTATGGGCCAGATCTGGTTGGCATCACGATAGTCTGATTTCTATTGGTCTGTCTACCTTGCTGTTTATACTCTGCACGCTATCCTTCTGTTCCAAAGAACTGGGACTGCCCTGGTACACTTAGTTCTTTTGAATAAAGTGATAAAGATGTGTTTTCTTTTTTTATTTCTCTGAATGTCTGACCTACATTTTACCTTTCTGTTATCATGTAAAAGAACATTGTATTCTACTCGTGGTTTATTATAAGGAGAGATTGCATCTCCATGTGTAGGAATATATGATCTTCAGTTTTTATTGGGTCAAGGTAGCCTACAGATAATGAAATAGATTCACACTGGAAATCTTTTTATATATTTTGGTTCAGATACAGCACTTAATTTTATAAAATGAATAAACTAAATACAGAGGTCAAAACATCTTTTGTAGCATTGTAATTCTTTCTAGTTGAGGTCAGAGATAAGGTTATCCTCATGCTTTTAGTTCCCAAATCCAAGAAGGTAGTTAGAAATAGGCCTTTCTTTTAAAGGAAAATATAAATGCTAATTTGAGGTTATTTCCAAATATAAATTCCTGTTAAAATGCTGCTGCTTTATTTTGGCTCAAATCTTCACCATGTAATGTTTTGAATTCAGATCGTGTGTTTTACATATTGATCATCACCTAGCAAATAACACAATGGCTGATTTGAAAATGGTATTTCCTTTATTGACGGCAAGAACATTTTCTTGGCTCTGTGTTACCCGTGGAAATAAATACAGGCTATAATCTCGGTGGTCATACTAATGATTTATCCTCCGCACCACCACCATCAACACTCGGAACACTGTTATTCTCATCAGTAGGCCCACATCATCATTGTCACACAGTTTCTTTCTTCCTCTTCCTTCTCCAATTCACAAAAGTCAGGCCAACAAAATTTGCCCAAGAAATACCCAAGTATCTACTTTAAGAAGCAGTTAATAGAGAACATTATCTTATAAATCGATCTATTCGGCTGAAGGTTTTTAAAAAGCATGTTCCCTGAAAGAGGCCAAGCATAAATCCTCCATATTAGTTTTCTGATGCTGCATAACGAGTTCCACAGACATTGTGCCTTAAACCAACACAAGTGTATTTCTCAGAGTTTCTATGGGTTCCGTGTCTGGGTATAGTTTAACTTCATCCTCTTCTCTGAGTCTCCCAAGGCTGCAGTCCAGGTGTTGGTAGGGCAGTGATGTCATTTGACACTCAGGATCCCTCTCCAAACTCATTCAGGCTGTTGGCAGAAGTCAGTTCCTTGCAATGGTAGGACACCTTTCTTTTCTTTTTCTTTTTCTTTTTTTGCTGGCTGGGATGATTTTCAGCTCATAGAGACCACCGGCTGTCCCTTTACACCCGGCCCTCCCCATAACATGGCAGTTTGCATCCTCAACCTTTCTCACACTCAAATCTCTCTCTACCAGAAGAGCGTAGTCCCTTGTTAGGACTCAGCTTAGTAGATCAGGCCCATCTAGGATAATCTATCTTTTGCTTAAGTCAAATTTAACAGGATAGTAACCACAAGTGTGAAACCCTACCACATTCCCACATCATGCCTTCTCTCGGGGTGAAGGACTATATAGGGTGTGTGTGTTTCAGAAGCCATCTTCCATTCTGTCTACCACATGCCCTAACCTGCCTAGTACTTGCTTCAGCTCTTCCCTATAGACCTGTGCTGTCTAAGATGATAACAAGGAGCCACCTGTGGCTACTTCGGTTGAAATGAATTAAAATCACATAAAATTGAGAATTCAGTTTCTCAGTTGTGCTAGCCACATTTTACATGTTCAATGGTCACATTCCATATCCCAGAAAGTTCTATTTGGTGTTAAGGAGTTAATGGGCGGTATGGATTATCACTTCTCTATAACATGGCTGATAAGACTTTTGTCTTAACTCAGAAGATTGACTAAAATTGGAAATTTTTAGACATTGTGTAGGCAGGCAAGAGGAGACACATTTTAAAAGAGTATTTTAATATGTGTTAAGTCATATCACAGAGATGGTATTTTTTGGACTACTCAGTTTCAACCTCAGGGACAGTTTCTTGTTATTGTCTCTCCTTTTTGTTGTAGCTAATATCAATAATAGAACATTTCCATCATCACAGAAAGTCCTGTTGGGGAATGCATCATAGAAACCCATAAAAAAGATAAACTCCAGTCTTATGTGCAGCTAGAATAACGTCCAATGAAACATTCTCTGATGATCGAAACGTTTTATATGTATGCTGTCCAATATAGTAGTAGCTAGTAAGCTATTCGTGGCTACTGAGCACCTGACAAGTGACTAGTGAAAAACTTAATTCTTAATTTTATTTGATTTTAATTATACAATCATAAAAGAGATAGTTTAACATTTTAAATAGAGACATGTGGCCAGTGATTACCATAGGGGACAGAGCAGGTCTGGAATAGTACACAGTTTCAATTATCAGAGTCCATAAATGAAGCTGGACACTATTTTGCCATTTGCTCCTCTATGAAATGTGGGGCTTCTTAGGGGTTCAATGGGTCGATGGCTGGCTAGATTAGGAAGAAACAATGCAATGCTCTTGGCTTTTCATTATGTTTTAGGCAATTCAGAAAGTTCCAGAAAAGAGGTTGAAAAGTAAGATCTTCCAGTTCTAAATCTTATTTTAGATTCAAGTTAGCTTTTCATCTGTAGCAATTTGTCTGCCTTGAGAACTTTACAGCTTTATTCAGCTGGAAGAAATTTTCTCACAATGTTTCTCCTCACATTCACTTGCCTCTTGCTTTGTTACATTTAATTATATCTTCCCTTAAGGCAGATGGGAGGGAAAACATCAAGTAAACACTTTCCACTTCAGAACTTGTTCTTCCCCAAAAGGTATAATTTGTAACTTAATAAACATAACCACATTGTGATTTAATTAACAAGTCAGAGCAACAAACAAAATAGTAAATCTGTGATTTATTTTCATATGATGAAAATGGCAGATCTCTTTTAGATGAGAATTTAAAGTGAAGGGAAGTCAAATTTAGCTCGCTGTATCACCCCTTGATGTGCTGACACGCTGTCACAAAAACACACACTGCCTGTCTCCGTGGAATGTACACCTATTTTTAGGGATGACAATTTCCAGCCTGCTAATGTGTTTAGGTATCATTTCTAGATGCTCAGCTTCTTGGGAACTGGACCTAATGTTGAAACTGTGTGACAGTCCTAACGATAACTATCCCTGCATTAACAATACCATGTAAAGTCCATGTCAAGAATACAGTTAGGCAAGCAAATTGTATAGGTAAATTCTACCACAGCTTGCGTTTGGCATTTCTCCTACAAATATCTTGAAAAAGAAAATCCCTCAAGAACTTCTGTTTATATAGGATTAAGAGGAGAAAGACCACTCCATTTTTTTTTTTTTTTTCCTTAATGGATCAGAATGTCACAGTCAAATGAAAGGTCATGGCTGTGGATTTATAAGAAAAGGAAGCATCACAGATCTTGGCCTCCCTAGGCACCAGTGAGGTTAGAGAAGGCCACTTTGGGTACTGGCTGTAGTGTAGTTACAAGTTCTAGCTCCAGTTGCCAGGCAGAGCTACATAGAGAATAAACTGAGAGAACAGAACTGAACATTTCTGTATTTCCCCTTGTATCCAAGAACCAAGGAATATTTCCCCTCACTATTTCTCTATGTCTTGATGCCTTATAGAGTGATAAACAGGATTGGAGGGTGGTAATGCTCAGCAGGATAATGATACTTTGAAATATCACCTAAATAGTCTTTCTTGGATAATTCATATATTTCTTGGATAATTTCATATATTCTTCCTTGCAACCTTCCACCACTCACTTTAGCTGGGAAGTTGAGATTTATTGCCCTGGAAAATAAGAAGGGGAGGAAAGATACAGCTGAAAACAAACACTGTGACTAAGTCAACAGAACGATTTTATTTAATCTCCCAGGAGACGCTATGGTCTGAAAACAAGACGTATTTGATTTGCAGGAAAAAGAAACTTGGGAGAAAAGTAGTTTTGGGATTGACTTACCTTGGTAGGTTCAGAGCTATGTAGAACCATAAGGTGGGAGGCTGCAGGATATCAAATAAAGCAGAGGGGGATTTTTGTTGTTTGCTTGTTTGCTAGGAAGGAAGGTTTTAAAATATAGTGCATTCGGAGGAGAGGAATTTACAGA
This sequence comes from Taxidea taxus jeffersonii, assembly GCA_003697995.1. Lineage (NCBI taxonomy): Eukaryota > Metazoa > Chordata > Mammalia > Carnivora > Mustelidae > Taxidea > Taxidea taxus. Next base: position 6,638 of record ML099767.1, read on the forward strand.
TAATTGGGAGAGGAAGACAATATACTGGAATGCCAGCATAGCTCTGTCCACCCTTGCTTCCTGAGTCAGAGCTCCTGGAGGTGAAGAAGATAGAGACCCTGACTGTTCGAGGAATGTGAAAGAGGGTCCTGCACAAATGTAGGGTGTAGTTGATTTGTTCACTTATTCAATCATGTTTTAGGCACCAGACAGTCTTTATTTTGATTTATTTATTTTTATCAGGCTCCCGATGTAGAGCCTGGCTCAGAGCCCAAGGTGGAGCCCAAAGTGAGCCTTGAACTCACAACTGTGAGATCAAGACCTGAGCTGAGATCAAGAGTCTGACTCTCAACCAACTGAGTCATGCAGGCATCCCTAGGCATCAGGTGTTCTTAACTAGAGTGGGCTCAAGAGAGTGTGAGAGGAAAGAATTAGAAACAGTGAACCTAAAGAACTGTTGAGAGATATTCTTAAAAGGGAGAGAGGATACGGACCAATATTTGAGGGGAGTAGAGTCAGGAGACAGAGTTTTGTTTTTTTAATATTTTTAAAATTTGTTTTTAAAATGAAATGAAAATAGCCTGTTTTATCTGGATAGGATAACCCAGTAGAGAAGGGAAAATTATTAATACAGGAGAGAGGGACCGAGGCATTGTAACAATGTCCTTGAATGAGTGAAAGGGGATGGGAATGAGAGGTTGGCTTTGCTGGAAATAAAAGGGACACTAGGATTGCAGGTAAATGTAATAGTAGGATCAGAGATGCAAGCAAGCAGAATATAACATGATTGGAACGTTATACTTCTGTAGACACAATGCATTAAATATTTAGGAAACTAAATTCAGGTTGGAAGAGATTGGAGCTGTGAAAGACAAAGATGACCAGCAACCCTACTGACTTGAAAGTCAGTAGAGAAGCCCACAGCTGTTGGTGAGGTGTGATGCTCTCCCCCATGGCCCAAGGAGATTTGGTAACACACAGAGATGTTTTGGAGTCACACCTGGAGGAGGAATTACTCCTGGCATCTAGTGGGTGGAGATGAGGAAAGCTTCGGACCAGCCAGCCGTGCATAAGACAGCGCCTCCCCACCAAGAAGCGTCCAGCCCAAAGTGTAGATGGTGCCAAGGTTGGGAAATGCTGGCAAGAGCCAGTCTGCTTGATCTCTTCCAAAATGTGCTGGGATTATTAATGGCGTGGTTCATTTTGTTTGTGTCCTCAAACAGTGTAAGCAGTTTGGAAGCTCTGTGCGTTTTCTTTTATATCACCACTAATAGCCAAACAGAGGAAAAAGAAGGAAAAAACCAGCACCATGCCAGAGGATTGAATTCTCTACATTTAGACATTATCTGGCCATGTGACACACTGCAGGGAGTTCTTCCATTGAAAAGCCTATAACCTTCAGCTTGATTCTGTGGCCCAGTCAGCCATCCTCAATGCAGTTTGTGTTGAAGTGGCTCAGGCTGGCTCAATTCCAACCAGCCACCTTACTCTGCCTAAACAAGTTCGATGAGAAACAAATGTCTCCAGGGATTCTGGGTCAGCTGAGAACTTTAAAATTGGGTTTAGTGGTGAATTAGTTACTGGGGAAATAAACTTCTTACAGCACTATCTTTTGAAGTCATATTTTGATGCTTAATATGCATCTTCTTAGTTCAAATGCGAGCTGTGAAGATGAAGTTTCATAGACTTTATAATTATGTGGTCACATAAAAATATTATTATTTAGTAATTAACAAAAGAAGCCTCAGGCAAAATAAAGATTTGAAAATTTGCCTATTCCAGTTAGAAATGTCACATTATCTGGCACGTGTTTCAATAGGATTACAAGGAATTTCATCATACCATAAGCAGAGGGAAGGGAATGGCAATGACAAAGAGGTTGGAAAGACCAGAACACTTTAATATTCACTAACTTGAAGACAGATGTGAAATATCATCATCTAGTGCTTAGGCAACATTTGATAGAATTTTTTTTAAAGATTTTATTTATTTATTTGACAGACAGAGATCACATGTAGGCAGAGAGGCAGGCAGAGAGAGAGAGGGAAGTAGGCTCCCCACTGAGCAGGGAACCTGATGTGGGGCTTGATCCTAGGACCTTGAGATCATGACCTGAGCTGAAGGCAGAGGCTTAATCCACTGAGCCACCCAGACACCCCTGATAGAATATTTTCTAAGAGTAATCTAAGTACTAGGACCCATGTGAATGCTCCTCTATTTTTGGACGACTTGTCTTAGTTCTCAAATTAGCTGAATTACGGTACCTGCAAAAAGGAATAAGCAAGACCAGTCAACTCTTACAACCTAATATTAGCTTTACCTAGTTACACATAACAACATAGGTAATCTGTATGAAAAAAATTGACTGGCTTAAAAAAAATATCAGTCTGAAATAAAACATATAAATATGTGCATTGTAATCTATCTCCAAATCTTTTTAAGGGAAAGCAAGGCATAAACAATACATACACATAAAAATGCTAGTGATATATGCCCTCACATTGAAAAATTAGTTTGGTTTCTCTTTCACTCATTCTTTTATTTCTGAATTCTTTTATAAAAGGTCTTCTTTATTATGTCACCTTGAGCTATAAATTGATCTTTAATGCATTTGCCTAATATTTGTTGACTGCCCACTACATGCAGAACCCTGGCCCGGGTCTGGGGATTCAGTGGTAAGTCATATGCTCTAGTTGCTCTGAGGGGCTTACATTCTAGTAGGATAGAGAGGAAGGAGTAAACAGGTAACAGCAACATTATATGGTAAGTTCCATGGCAAAGGTAACAATGAGTATGTAATGTAAGGTCAAAGAGGGAGTACTTAACAAGACTTGGAAGATTTCTGAGAAGCACAAGTTCGTGGAATTCTAAGCTGTACTCTGAAGGATGACAACAGCTGTCTAGGCAGATGGTGTGAGGGAGAGGAGGAAGTTCAGGCAGAGGGAACAGCACATTCAGATGCTTAGAGGTGAGATAGAGTATAGAGGAGAAACTGTTGGTAGAAATGTCAATGGCTCAGTGTGACATTAGTTTAGAAAATAGGAGATGCCCATGTGCTTTGGTCTGAATGTTTGCATCCCCCCAAAGTCCATATATTGAAATCCTAACCCCCAAAGGTGATGGTATTAGGAGGTGGGGCTTTTGGGAGATGATTAGGTGATGAAGGTGAAACCTTCATAAATGGGATTAGTGATTTTATTATATTTATTTATTTATGTATTAAAAAATAGATTTTATAAAATTGCAAGTCCCTTCCACTATGTGAGGACCCAGTGAGAGGGTGAAAGCTATGAACTAGGAAAGGGATCCTCATCCCACCACGCTGGCTACCTGATCTTGGTCCATTAACCTGTGAGAAATACATTTCTGTTGTTTATACGCTACCCAGTCTGAGGTATTTTGACTAGCAGATTGCTCAGATCAGCAAGAACACTCTATCCTGAGGGCATTGGACAATCACTAGGATTCATTTGTCGGTGGAACAACTTGGTCTGGTTTCTAAAATGAAGAATCTATGGCTACAATGTGGGGACCATTTCTGAGAAGGATGAACTTGGGGACAATGAGCCCAGTAAAGAGGCTGCACTATGAACCATGTGGCCTGGGCAAAGGTAATGGAATCTTGATGAGAAGATTGGGGATATCTTGGAAATAACTGGGTGGTAAAGTGGACATGATTCTGTAATTGTTTGGCTATAGGCTATAAGAGGTGAGGGAAATAAAAGCATTGAGAGTGATCCCTATCTTTTGGGTTTAGGAAATTGAGTTAATGGTGATGCTACTGACGGGGAGAACATCCAAGAATTTGTAGGGAAGATAAAGACTATCAGCTATTGTGCTTAAAGGCATCCATTGGCTCTGGCGGGCATACAAGTTCAGGATGACATTTTATCTTCTGCAATTGCCCTACTTCCCATTTTTAAGGAATCTAAATGCTACCATCAGTAGTGTATATTTCTGAAGACAACTAGTAGGATTTGCAAACCAATTCCTCTGGCAGTATTTCAGAGGTGTCATTTCAACAATTCTGTTACTGTTTTCTCAAGCCAACTGGCTCACTAATAAATACATTGTAACTAAAGATGCATATATTTGCAGAAGTGGCCACTAAATAGAGAATGGGCTTGTTACGATATCTAGCACTCAAGTTTGGAAAAAAGAGAGTATTATAAAACTAGTCTAAAGTGCCATTAAGAAATGATATGACTGAGAAATGCATAGAATTGTTGGATCATTCATTATATTATACACCTGAAACTACTAAAATGCTTTATGCTAATTATATCTCAATAAAAAACATAAAAAGAATGCTATAACTAGAAGAAACAATATACATCTAAATTATGTCTTACACAATTCTATAACAATACTAGTAAATACACTCATGGGTAAGAATACTCACTGGTAAATATATATTGAACTCAAATTTTTTATTTTATTGCAGAAAATGAAGATTAAATGATACAAATCAGGTAAAATCTATTTTCAGACATCTTTTGAAATTGCTTTTTTTGATATAGTTATAAAGAAAGTATTAATAAGTTGTTTCTTAATAAATTATTATTTGTTGCTAGAGTTATATTAGTGAGTTATGTGTGACATGCCTTATTCTTCACATTTTATTGCTTACTTTAATGATGATAAAAATTATATCTTGTTTCTTCATGGAATCTAAGATCCTAACAGAATTCGTGACAAGGAATTTCCTATACCAAAATGTTAATAATACTTTTTTTTTTTAAGAAAATGAAGTAATACATAAGTTGTTTTCTGGTTCTAGATGTAAATTTCAATTTTTCTATCTTATTGTTCTGGCAAACCAAAGTACAATTGTCTTCTGTTTTAGAGTGAGTCATAAAATCACTTTGAAGGTGGTTTTAATGTTCCATCATGACCCTGTATAAGGAAAATTTCAGAAATATTATTCTTTAAGTATGCTGACATTTTTCAAACATTCTCTTTTTTAAATGTTATAGCTCAGAGAGGGAAATGGACCACTTTTAGAATAACATGGTGTATGCATACGTCTGCCTTTTTAATTTCAATTCAAAGAAAATGCAAAAATCTCCAAACACAGCAGAAATTGTGAATTAATAGGACTGCAATTAAATCTTTTTGTGGCATAAATTGTGCCTATGCCTTAACAAAACAAGATGTCAGCATTGTGAAGGTCAGAGTTGCTTGGCATCAAATAGATCAAATGCTGAATTGTTTATAAACATGTTAGAAAAGTGCACTGCTGTAAAAATATTCTTACAATCTGCAGAATTTGACACTGAAAATAACATTTGCTATTTAATTAAGTGTTGAGAAGGCATTTATAGATAGTTACCAATATACAGCAGTTTTCTTGGATTGTGTCTAGGACAACCTTTATTCTCCTTTGCAATAGTTCCCTACCACCTGAAATATTTGACAAAGAAGGATGTTTGCCAGTAGATATGTTTCTTACAATTCCGTCTTGGCTTTGAACGTTGTGATCTAACGGAGATGATTTTTCATCTGAGACTTATTGTTTCACAAGATTTCATGATTATTGTTTTCTTTGAATGTTTTCTATTCTTTTCTCACCCTAAATATGGTTCAAGTTATAGGTAAGAGTTTTCACTCTTGGAAAGAATGGGAAATCAGTAGTGGACCTAAAACCAAGGTATCACATGAGGTTACTCTGCCAAAAATATCTCAGTATCTTCCCACGCTTTCTGGATAAATATTTACTCATTGGCTTTCCTCCCTATCATCTAGCCTTTCTGGCTCTATTAAATGATTCACCTTACTTGAATGGCTTGCTATTTGTCTCTTAGGTAAGATTGTTCTGCATCTGTTTTATGTTTGTTTTATTTTGTCTATTTATGTTGTTGTATCCAAAAGAAATATCTTCCTCCTTTTTCTGTATTTGTGGGTCTCAATGGAAATATATTTAATAATTAAGATACTTCTGTCTCCTGCCCTCCATTTAATACTAGTGGTTTTTTTTTCTGCCACAGAATTCAGAGGCATATGCTGAATGGATACTCAAGGGAAACCACAGTGTCCCCAGCTCCTGTGAAGAAACCATAGTCCTGGTCAACTGAATCAGACCAAAGGACCTACCCAGATGCTTTTTGCTTTTCTGGTCTTGGATCTTTTCCCATGATTCCCTTGATTCATAATAACTTGGTGCTCTAGATTTTACAGTTCTTAGGAAAATATGCACATTCATCTATCCACTATTAGAAATGTCACCCTAAGCATCTTGGGTCAACAATAGCTAATAATGAAATTTAGTAACCCTTTAGTGTCAGTCACAAGGCATACAGGAGAAGATTTGAGTTTATCTTTGAGCATTTATTTTTAAATTCTGAAGAACATTTGGGGTATGGGGGTGCTGAGGACTGAGAGGGGACACTGAAGGAAAGAGGCTTCCATGCCATCTACAGAGCCACTCTTCTTTCATGGGTTTTGTGATTTTTTTCCCTAGAATATTTCATTTAAACAGGTGACAATGGGTTAAAGAAAAATAATTTGTTCTAGAGGTTGAAGTGAATCACTAATTCACTCCATTTAACCAAACTCACATTTCTCTCTGTGAAGCAGAAAGCATAGCTTTCCATGAAGTTTGTTCTGACCTCTCCACCCATGATATGGCTTCTTTGAACCCGAATAGCAGTTTTTGCCCAGGCTCTGGAGCCTGACAGTCTGAACTGTGTGCCTTGTTTTCTTCCATTATTATCTTATCATATAAGGATGAAAATAGCATCTACCTTAGGATCTGTGGTGAGGATTGAATGTACTAAGTTACTAGTACTTAGTATGCAAATTACACTGTTAACAACTACTATTATTACTGGCTTCTTAATTCTATTCTGCCTTATGGTATACATATGTTGCTATCTTGAATTTCATTTTACTGTGAAATATTATATACATTCAAATAATTGACATATGCATTATAGGATACATATAAGTAAGTATACACTTAAAAAATAGATCTTCTCCACTGCCACTGTGTACTTTTTCCGAGTGCATACCTCCTATTTTCTGCCAGAAATTTAATCACATTTATATCGCTAAAAATGATAGGTTTTTTGGTTTACTATTTTTTAACATTTATAAATGGTATCATTTATTTTTCAAAAGCAAGTGGCTTTTATTCCTCAACATTTTCTTTGTAAAGGTCATATGCATTGTTACCAAGTAGCACTAGTTAATTTACTTTTGCCGCTGTAGAATTTTATAGTTGATGAATGGTCTACAGTTTATCTGATTTCCTATTGAGAGACGCTGGTTTTCTTCAGTTCTTTGTTACATTAACAAGACTGCGTGAACATTGTCACACATGTTTCCTAGTGTTAAATTAAACTTTAAATATTTTACTATTTAATTTTCCTCTGCCCTCCTTCCCATCTTACCTAGGTTGAAAATGTCTCTTAAGAATCTTGTCTTTGAACATAGTTTCTTGCATTGAACATAGTTTCTTGACCACAGTGGGTACTCCATATATGATGGTTAATTTTATGTGTCAGCTTGACTGGGCTGAGGGTTGCCTAGTTAGCTGGTAAAACATTATTTCTGAATGTGTCTGTGAGAGTGTCTCTAGAAGACCTTGGCACCTGAATCAGTAGACTGAGCAGGAAGATCTGCCCTCATCAGTGTGGGAGGCCACCATCTAATCTGTTGAGGCCCTCAATAAAACAAAGGCCAAGAAAGGGTAAACTCTCCTTGTAGGCTGAGATGTCTGTTTCCTCCTGTATTTGGACATTAAAGCTCCTGGTTCCCTGGCCACTGGATGCCAGGTGTTTGACCAGCAGCCCCTCTGGTTCTCAGCCCTGTAGACGCAATTGAATGACATCCCCCTGCTTTCCTGGTTTTCTAACTTGCAGACAGCAGATCATGGGACTGTTTGGCCTCCATAATCGCTTGAGCGTGTTCCCATAATAAATGTCTTCTCACATATAACCTATTGGTTCTGTTTCTCTGGAGAATTCTAAGACACCACAAAAACTTGTGTATTTGATGTAATCAAAATAGGTGTATTCATTGACCAATATATTAATTAATTTAATTGGTCTTGTTTTCTTTTTCTGTCCCTTACCATTCATCTCTTTCATATATTTTCTCTTCATTTGGCCATTTATTCTGTGCATGGTAGCCATTTAGAATATCAATGGTACATGCACTCATGTATAAAGTCATGTTCACAGTTAATGCACTCTTTCAATATTACACACCATCATACACTGGAAAAGCTACTTAGCCTGTCTAAATTAATTTCTTCTCCTAGAAAATGAGTATAAAAATATCTGCTTCCTAAGTTTTTTGTAGGGATGGGACATAGCACATTTAGAACAACTAGTATAGCAAGAGCTCAAAATATGCATTCTTACTATTATTATTACTATTCCCTAACTGATTTATGTGGTTAACTCTAATCTCTGCAGCCAGATGGTATGTCTCTAGAGCATGAAGAACATTCTTATAATTATACCCATCCACAGTGCTTGACATAATTCATGTGTGTTGAATTGAGCAGAATAGTCAGAGGTTATTAAGTAACCATTGATTGGCTGAATCCCTGTTGAGCAACTCTCTTCCTCCTTTCTCTCACTTAACTCTTGAGAGTGATTTATGGTCCTGTAACATTGCCAGATAGAACTGGAATAGAGAGGGGAGTCACTGGCCATAGCAAAATGAAGGAGAAATAATAATAAGAAATTGTTCCTGAGGCTGAGACTATGTGTAGACAAATTAGGTGGTCAGCTTTGTCATATGGCTTGACATATATTAAATCTTAATTTCGAAAACATCACCTCTTACCTCCTGCCATAATTGTCATAAATCTCCACTTCCAGTCATTCTTCTTTTTTTTTTCCTCATTCTTCTGAATGAAGACTCTAATAAAAGTTTGTTAACGATATTACATGGAAATACTTCCTTATAACATAACGTATTAGAAGAGAGGATGTAGAATGGTCAGTAGAACTCTTCAAGGTGCCAAACAAACTTCACTAATTTCAAAATATTTCTTAGCAACACCTTATTATAATGTGAATTATTTAGTATGTGTTTCCAATGTGCCAACCTGTTTATTTACATCATTTATAGTGTTCACAAAGCTCTTCAGTTCTTATTTATGTCTGCATTACAGATGAGGAAATTGAGACCTAGGAAGAGTTATTTCATCAATTTGTCCAATCACAGCTCTCCATGCCTAAGAAGTAGAATTTTGAGTTCTGTAATCCTAAACTCTACTGGACCATGAGGCCTCTAGTCTCCTCCAGGGGACTGTGTTCTGTATGAACCACAATAAATGCTAGCATTATGGTGGGGTAATTAGAGAGGAAGTTCTTGACTTTGTTAACAACACTGTGACCCCCATTGCCTGCACTGAGGAGCTTCTATTTGCATAAGGGCAAAGCTTTGTGTTAGACTTCCTTATAAGAATAAATGAGCTTTCTCAAGTTTTTTGGGGTGTGTGTGCTTCTCCTGCCTGACTCCACACTGCAGCTCACTTCTACCCAAGAACATAACTCCTGACCACTGCCTGCCCAGCTCCCTCCCATCTTCACTTCCATGCTTGCTGCCACTGGCTTCCCTGTGCACAATGTTGTCCTGCATGTGATCGCTTTCTTTACTCTTCATTCTTCCAAAGCACTGGTATTATAAGATAATAATGAAATGTAGAGATAACAATTTCATCTTCATCTTGGCCTAGGCTTGAGTTGTCTACCCTAAAGCCTTGGCCAATGCTTTCTTTACGGGAGGCTCAGGAACTCACTGGATGTTCACATGGCTTACTCTCTCACTTCTCTCAGGTCTTTTGTTATTTGTTTATGAGATTCTCCCCTACTATCCTCTTTAAAATTTCAAGCTTGCATCCCATCCCCTCCCCCAGTTTCTAAACTTTCTATCTCTCTTTGTTGCTCAGTTTTTATTCATAGGGCCTGTCATCATTTTAATTCTATGAACTTCATTTATTTTTTGCCTCTCTTCCCTCAGTATAGTTAAGCTTCAAGAATAAGGGACTTCTGTTAGCTTTGTCAACTACTGAATCTTCAGTCTTAAACAATGTTGAATATATAGTGGATACTCAACTTTACTGAGTGGGTATAGTTGAGTGGATATAATTGCTATGCTAATGGTTGCTCAAAAAATTAATAATTTTGTTGGATTACTTGACTACCAGGAGTGGTATTGACTTTGATAATGAAAGCTACTGAGGAAGGGGCCTGAGTTCTTGAGGTCATTTCCTTAGGAATAGGGACCTTATCAACAGGCAAATATTCTTACTAAATTTATTTATTTAAAAAAAACCTTGATAAGACATATGCAATTATTTAGGATATTTTATTCCTCTTTCTCTCTCAATTCAAATTCATAAAACTCATTACAGTTAGTCTCATTTGGTAACCTAGTGTCCTGATTTGGACATTTTGGACTGTGTAGATAGTAATTATTTTCTCCTTCAGTTTAATCTGGAATACTTGGAAGAGAGAGTCCAAGGCCAGTTTGCTCTAAGGGTAGGCATGGTGATGGAGATAAACGGGACGAGAAAATGGGAGGATCTGAGGGACTTTTCATCTGGTGCCAACCTTCAGCTATCTGAGATTATTACCTATTTCATTCTTGTCAAAAATTGCTGATAAATGGGTAGCAGTTTTATTCGCTCAATACTTAGGTCATTATTTTAGTACCTGATTTGACATGGATTATCAGGTAGGAAAAAAAAAAAAAAACCTTGGCAAAGCAAGTAAAGACATCATTTGTGAAATTTTCAATTTCCAATCTAACTATAAGTGTCTCATTAATGAGTTGTTCAAACAAACTAATAATAGGAAAGATTCAGAGGTTTCATAGATACCTAAAGGATGGATTTCATAGGTGAGGTTGTTGACACCAAGATTTTAATGCTGACTTTTTTCTAGGTTTGGTATTTTCTTGGTCTGGTATTTAAACCCTTATGGATTCTTTTTTTTTTTTTTCTTTTATGCCTAGTGCTGGTAATATTTTCTTATAGAATAAAATAGTATAATTTAGAAATTTCCCTAAGGTTATACTATAAATCTACCCTTTCAGTTCTTCTAAATTTTGTGTTTGGATTCAACCAGGCCATCAGAGAACTGAACACTCGATCTGCATTATTTCAGTCCCTTGTAGAATTGCTTGTACAGAATCATATTTTGGATTTATGCCATCAGCTTGCATTGAGGGACATTATAAGAAACAGCCATGGGAAAGACACTATCATACATATTGTAAAAATCTTGTCAATTGCTCATTCAATATATCCTTATGAGACCTCCAGGAAAAAATTTTTCAGTGTTCTTTAACAGGGCAAACTAGGTTTCTCTTGAGCAAGTAACAGTAAATTGAATACAGTGCTTAATAAGTTTTCTTTCTGCTTTGGACTCTCAGCAACTGTATCCTTCAGGATTTGAACAGGAAAATGGAAGCCACTCTATGTGTTCCAAGTATGAAGGATTATAGTTTGGAGAGTTAGAGTTTCACACAACTGCTGGGAAACTTGCAGGTTATGAAGATTGTCACTACTGAAGATTTCAAGCTCAAGCACAGAAGTAAGTGAGTCCCAAAAACTCAGTAGGAAGTTGTTAGATTCTCACAATTGTCCCTGCTTCTACAGACAATGGCCTCTTTTTTCCTTTGCCTTCCAAACCCATGGCAGAGGAGGGGGAGGGCCTTCTCCTTGGCAGACTCTGACCTGGACAATATGGAAAAGAGATTTTGGGAAATAGATTTTCAACACATAGAGGCACTGGTGGTAAGACTGAATCGATAAGTAATGAAGCAAAAAAAAAAAAAA
>RCUC01121265.1:0-33684 GCA_003697995.1 Taxidea taxus jeffersonii
TGTCACTGCACTTATATCCTGGAGGTCAGTGCTGGCATGCAGGAACAGTGGATTTTCAGTTGGTGGTGAAAGATGGGACTGTACCGTTGTTGACTCAGTATTTTGAGTGCTCAGAGATTTTAATGAAAGCATTTTCTGTATTAGAAGTTTTAAAAGCTGTTTTAGGGGAATTTCCCCTTTGTTTTTAGTTGACAAATAAAAAGATCTTCATGAAGTGGAGATGTAGGAACTGGCCAGAAGGTATGTTACTAGTATTCTTTGTTCTAAGAGTCTAGAAACACTCAAGCTCACGCCCACGCCCCGGCACCCTGACACATTATTACAAAAAAAAAAACAAGGAGTAGTACTGTATGGACAGTTTTCCTTTTTGTAATGCTGTAATGAGCTTTTTTTAAATTTTTTAAACATTTTATTTATTTATCTGACAGCGATCACAGGTAGGCAGAGAGGCAGGCAGAGAGAGAGGAGGAAGCAGGCTCCCCGCTGAGCAGAGAGCCCGATGCGGGGCTCGATCCCAGGACCCTGGGATCATGACCCGAGCAGAAGGCAGAGGCTTTAACCCACTGAGCCACCCAGGCGCCCCTGTAATAAGCTTTTTATCTTCTTTCCAGAACACTATGCAACAGTTGCCCTGAGCTTTGTGCCTACTCCAGGGCAGACTGAATTGCAATTAGACTGTTCAGGAGTTCCTGTCTGTAAAGAAGAGCATGAAATTCTGTTGGCAGAAGCAGCATTTTGAAGAAATAAAAGGTTTACTGCGGCTGACCACCCTACATGGTTGAATTAGAAGATTTTGTAAGGGTGTTACCTTTTGTAAGCAGGAAAAATGTCAAGTTTACCTCTTCCCCATTATTCCTTTTAAAAAAGACACTCCTTAATTTATAGTGGATGAAATCCATGAGCTTATGCAGAATTCAAAGCACTGTTTGAACCTTTACTACAACTTGACTCTAACTGGATTAAAAGTAGCAAGCAACCTGGGAATTGGGTATGAACCTTACCTCCCATAGCGCTCCTCTGGGGAGAGACTGAGCCGCTGGCTACAGATGGTTGCTGTTTCCCACTAAAGCTTGTCCTAGCAAGCTGCTTTCAGCGGTATTTTTAGTTCAGGCAGACAAAAAATAAATGGCACATTGATACTCTTCCTTTATTTTACTTCAGGGTTTTTAAGGTCTGTAGCTCTTAGGTAGCAAAGCAGCAGTGTGTTGCGTTCGGAAGCATGCTGATGTGAGGCGCGGCAGGCCATGTCCTGAGGCTGCTCCCCACAGCAGTTCTGCACTCTGGGCAGAGGCCTGAAAGGCTCTGGGGTAAGTGACTTTCTGGACTGCCTCTACTACTATAGTGAAAGAGAATCTGATGGAGAAGTGCTTCCCTCCCACTCACAGTTTTCTCATTACTTTCATCTGAGAAGACTAAAGCAATGTTAAATGTAAACAAATGAAAAGTCATCACAATTCGTTTAATTAAGTGCACAGAATAGCAATCAGTCATGTCAATAAAAATAAAACAATTATTTTTACATCAAGTGTGCTTTATTTCCTCCACAGGTATTCTGTTAAATAAAGCACCATTTATATACTGCCAGGCCACAGCTAAAGAGGATTCTTTACAGAATCAAATTTCTTGTGGTTGTTCCGTATACAAGTAAACTTAATTTTGATAATAAGAACCACAGCGATCGGAGGCAATCTGCCTCTATTATAAGGTACAAAACTGGCACAGAGGACACCATATTATACACAGTAAAAATGCTGTAAGTTTAAATTACATTGTACAGGGCCAGGGAACCCTGTCCCTCCCAGACAGCCATAGGAAGTGAAAGCCACTACAGTGAACTCTTAATTACATAAAACATAGCCATTATCTGATTGCCCTTTAGAAAGTATACTGAAGATGCAAATTTTTTCATCTGGATTTCTGCCTGACCAAGGATTAAGCCTATAAATCTATCTTGCCATTCAAGCAGAGAGCACTGGACAAACTGAAGCACAAAAACAGAAATAAGCAAAACTTATACAAACAGCATTGGGGGGAGAAGGGACCTTAAAAGTAGACATGCTACATCTAATGTCAAGAAGCAGCTTGGTTTCCTTTGCCAGATATCCTTGTGACCACATGGATCGTAGATTCAATGGTCCTACACAGAGTATCTAAAATGTCGTGTTGCTGCATATGACTAAAAAGTCCTCTGGAATGGCCACAACTGAGTGATAAAGCAGCCTCAGGGTCCTGGGAGGGCAAAGCTTGACCATCACAGCTTCTCAAGTCAGCTAAGTCAGAGAGAACCGCAGAGAGTGAAGTAGAAGGGAACTCAGATTCTTCCTCAGCTAGGTTAGAATCCTTGGGACAGTGGAGGTCCTTAAATTCTTTACAGTCTTCAAATCTACCATCACTGGACTGTTCTTCTGCATGCTGTGACCTGATATTTGACATGTCTTCTGAAAACGAAGATGGAACTTCCATTCGATATTCTTTAACAGAACTATTTTCAGGGGAAGGAAGATCTTGTTCAGTTCCTGGATCAATGATTGAGGAGTCTCTTGTCTCATTGTCTGAAGTGCTAGTTGGGGTTAGGACCTCCCTGGTTTCTGTTTTCATGTCGCTGATACAGCTGTCTACAGTGTGCTCCTCATCACTGCTAACACGCCTTCTTTTAACAGGAGTTGCCCCTTCATCATCTGTGAAAATGAACATCATTCTCTGAAAGGAGTCATTAAGATCACAGTGGGAGTATTTGTGGGAGAGTTTCTTTTTAGCATTTTCTTTTTAGCATTATATGCAAGGACCCAACTGAACCGACAGCCTACAATAAAGTCGGTTATACCGAGTGTATTCTTCCCCTCTCCCACCCTAAAGGTAATTAATATTAGCCCAGAAAGCTAACCTTTAGTTTTTCTTTCTTTGGCTTCTTGCTCTTGGAGTGAGTTTCTCTGCTGCAGACAAGTCCGACATTTGCTTAAAAGCTCTTGCAGAGTTGGAATGAGAGCTGGGTTTAATTGCTTGGGAGTGTGTACTGACAGGAGCAAAGCAAGTGCCCGCAGATCCTAGAAAACCCAGATGGGAACATTTCATATTCTAAAGCTAACATTCTGACACAGTTGTTTAGTTTACCACACATTTACTTTACCAGGAATTCATTCTGGTTTCTCAGGCAATTTTAGAGAATGCTAAAACTAGAGAGCTAGCATTAGCATATTACCATATTTTATTGGGCTAAGTCATTAATACCAGTATTCTATGTATCATGCCACTAATGAGGTCAGACTGAAGACTCAAACAGTTTTCTGAAAATGGAAAAGGCAAAAAAAGGGACTTAAAAATAAGCCCTGAATTATCCATGAGAAATTAAGGCCTCAATCTAGATACCACAATTCCTCAAGTATGCTGATTTCTGGTGTCAGTCAAATAGTAAGGTGTCTCTTAGCTCTACAATCTAGTCTGGTATCTAAGCAACACTTGGTTCCTGGGGAGGCTGCTGCTGGACAGGTGCTAGCTTTCCATTACTGTATGACCTGGAGATCAAAGAAATATCTCCCTCTTGGTGGTCTCATTGACCTTAGCATTTAATGACATTTGCTCATGTCTTCCAAGGTAATGTAAAAGTGTGTACTACGTACTTCAAAGGCATAGAGAACGCATATTTTTAGAGAATTTTCATCTATGTGATTTTCAGAGTTTGAATAATTTGAAGTTATGATAGTAAAAATATTAATTCGAAGTTATAGTAAAAATCATATTAAAGCTGGATTTAGAGTTGATTTAAGGAAAGTACTTAAGTACAGGGCTATTCCCTTCCAGAGTTCTTACCCCATTTATTTTTTTAAGATTTCATTTTTAAGCAATTCTACACCCAATGTGGGGCTGAAACAACCCCAAGATCAAGAGTCACACTCCAACTGAGCTAGCCAGGCACCCCAATTCTTACCCCATTTAAAGAAGCACTTGCTTTAGAAATTTCAACTCGGTTGGCGAAATCAGATTGTAGGTTCTGATACTGATTTATCAAGTTTGTAATTAGGGTGCTGATCAAATTGGCACAGTTTGCTTCAGAGAACACTTGACCTTGAACCTGGGGGAAAAAAAAAAGATTAAAACAAAAACCTCCAAAAAGGCCAACATAATGAAAATATAATCACTGCACATTGGAAATAACACATTGAGTTTCCAAAGTAGGACATACCTTTAGAAGAAAATGTGTCATGAATGTGTAGACAATGTTGTTGTTTAGAAAAGTTCTTTCATCCATCAGGATACATTTTATATATTCTGCAAAAACGGGATCTTCACATAAAAGCTTGATGCAATTTTTTGACATAGCAGACTACAGTGGGGGAGAAGAAGTACTGATAGTTGAGCATAGAAGTAACTGTAAGGCTTACACGCGCTTATGATGAACATGCAAAGTCATTTTAAGTCCTGTTAGAGAAGCCACTTTTAACTCTGTCTACTGAATTCTCAGTTAAGTAACTGTCCTCCCAGTAAACTAAATCTTCCGCACTTAGACTCTACAGACGAGTGTCAGAGAAAGAGACTTGTAACATCTGAAGGGCAATATGAAAAAATAGGTTTCCAAAGAAATTCAACTTTAGCATGAAGAGAGAAAAAGACAAATTTTAAAAATTAAATTTATTCCGTAAAAGGAGTTAAAACCTTAAAGCAATTGTAATTTGGTAAATATCCTTTCCCACCATGAATACTGCAAAGGTAAACAGCAAATTTCTTTAAATTATCTCACAAAGATAATTAGTGGGTCCCCAACAGATGGAAAATTTACTAAAATTTGGTTTTCCTGTTTTTAAATGGTCATGGCTCTTAAACACAAGTAGTATGTCTTTAAGTGGATATACTTCCTACATTATATGTATTTTAATAATCATTTATATGGAAGACAAAATGGACTTTTTAAAAAAATAGGACAAAGTTTAGATAATAGGTATAGGTTATATACTTATTTAATAAATAAAATATCTAGTATTTGTACCAAATATTGTATATAGTAAGGAATTTGCTAAGTACACTCAAGTTCACCCAAGAAATCAGGAGTCTAACACGACCAGGACCCAGCTCCTCAGAGGCTTGCTGTCAGGAAGACTGGCCTCATTCTAGCAGCCAGAGCCTCTGCCTGCTGCCTGGGTTTCCTGATGGCTGCTTCGACCAAGCTGGCAGGGCTCTAGAAGCCTGAAGAGAGTTTGGCATTGTTTTAGAGGAAGTTTTTGGAGATGGTGAATTCTTTGGAAAACAAGCCAATAAAGGGAGCAGTAAAATGCTGGCGTAGATAAAACAACAGGGAAGCAACAGACTGGCTGAGCAGAGAAACCAAAAAAAAAAAAAAAAACAAAACCAAACCACAAAACCAACTACCCAGATCAAGAAGAATGAAAAGAGCAGCAGCAGTGGCAGAGGGACAAAGCAGAGGTCTGCTCCAATTTACTGAACTGACCAATCAGCTAAAAAGTCAACCAGCATGTCATTTTCTCAAAATCCCCAGTGTAAAGCCCTGGGATCAACATAAATTAAAGACTCCTACTATAGAAAACAAAATGACATTTCTTTAGGGACTAGAGAGGATTCCATTTCTACACTTGAGAAGTTCACAGTCTTGAATAAGAAGACAGACAACTATCCCAACACCATTTGAATCACGTCCACAAGGAGAAGAAACTGCATTACAGCCCAGGCAGGAGGCTGTACCAGAGGCATAAAATGTTTCCATGTTTCAGATACTAGAATTTTCGTAAAGTTTAAGCCAAAGTAAAATTAACACAACTCTTCCTCTGGGGATGGGGGGCTGCAACCAAGCACGAAACCAATAATTTTTTTTTCTGGGTCTAAAGAAAGTGGGGATCCTTTACACCTGATCCAAGGAATGAGCTAAATCTTAGGACCAATCTGGTTTCCCCACCATGTCCCTGCCATTCTCCCCTTACAATTAAACAAGCATTACTGAGATGCACACTTTAAGAGTTGGCTCTTAGATACTTCAGGTAGGTAGGATATGGTGTTTCTTGATCTCAGGGAGACTGCGGACAAGTACAAGTGCATCAGACTCTTGAAAACCTCTCCAAAGTAACAGGGAAGAGGTAAAGGACAGACTGATGAAATTGTTCCTGCTAAAGCTTTGAGAAGGGTGGGGAGCAAAAGAGAGATGGGGCAGGTGAGGGGGAGCAAGAAGCGGAACATGCCTTCTTCTCCTAAATATCTCCCTGTTTTGTTGGACTTTTAGCATGACTGCTTATATTGATCAATGCATTACAAATTCAGTAGCTCATCTGAAACATCCTCTGTGATATAAATCTACTTAAGTAAAAACCTCAAAGGCAACTTGATGCCCAATATTCAATAGCTATTACTTCCATTAATCATACTTTTATCTACCAAGATTCTAAAACATCTCTAATTTCCAGTTTGTGTTCAACCCATTGTTTCTAAAATTACTGACCAAATGGTCAGATGAGATAAAGATCAAACCATCTAAAACTCATTTTCTTTACCTGAGTCTGGCATAGCTCAGTCCAAAGTTTGGGAAACAGTGCAAGATGAAGTGGCAAACCTTCATAGGCAACTAGGACACCTAATATTTGAAAAGAAATCAGAATAGGTTATAATTATAAATTATACTAAGGTATTCAACTCTGCAGGTACAATTCTATAGGTGTTCTAGTCATAACTATGCATCTTTTCTACATGTTTGAGAAATATACAGAATATTTAAAGGGGAAGAATTCATTCCAGTGCTTTAACCAGTGAAGTAATTTAGAATGCAGTATACTCTGACTGAATTTATTCATATTCCACACCTCATTCCCCGCAGGATCTGAGGTAACTTAAACCAATTCTGCTTTTTAAGTATTAGAACTTTACTTGGGACAATTTAATAGGGGGTACTGCAAGTGGTTCTAAAGCTTTCTTAGATAAAGGTACCACTCTGCATATTAGGTAATTTTCATAGACTAGCTAAGTTTGGAGAGGAAGGAGGGAAAAGGTTAAAAAGAGGATGTGGAGAATTAGAACTACTGTTCCTTCCTCTTTTACCTTGCTTATCCAAAAACAGAATTATCTTTATGGTGGATTTACCTAAACACTGCTCTTGAGTCTAACAGCTTCTAGACTTGTCCCCAAGCTCTTCTGGGTGGACCACTCTTGGCTGTGTGTCAGTATCCTATTTGGAACCTCTACTGTTTTAACGTTTCCTCTTCCTATTCCAAATGTCAAGTATATCTCTAAGTGTATTCCCCTACCCTCTTCCCTCCTACCTCTCAAAGAACAGAAGTTGTTATACCACAGCTGTAAGTAAATTTCCCATTCTCCATACTCCCAATTCCAGCGAAATTATGATGATGGAGAGGGAGAAATATAATAAAAACTATCTTCCTCCAGGTAAGAAAAAATTATGAGTTAGACGTGAAGTCAGCAAACTTTTTCTGTAAAGGGCCAAACAGTAAATATTTTAGTCTTTGCACCAAATGATCTCTGTTGCAACTAATCAACTCTGCAGAGGTAGCATACAGCACTAGATGAAGGTGTGGCTATCTTTCAATAAAATTTAAGAATACTGAAATTTGAATCACATGTAAATTTTGTGTGTCACACAATATTTAGAATAACCTAGCATTCTTAAAAAAAAAAAAACATTAAAAAATATAAAAACCCTCCTTAGCACGCAGGTAAGCTCACTGGTTATACAAGACCAGGCAGCATTCAGGCTATTATTGTTGCCAACCTCTGGGTTGGACCAAGGATTCAAGAAATCTTAAGATAGATCATATCAGTCATCCAAGGATGCCAAAATACCCTTTTGTGGGTAAGTCTATTTATTATATTGTCAAGATTAATCCCTTCGTAGAGAGATCCCCCCCCCCCCCAAGGAATCTATGCACCATTCTCCTTTACCCTAACCTAATCTGACTAGGGATGGAGGCATTTACCCAACGTAAGAGCACAATACACATAAGCAAACGAAGGCATGTCATCAAAATTGTTGGGTACAGGGAAGAGCTTCTATGTCCCTGCATCGTAATTACCCATAAAGGTATACCAAGGGTTGGCAAACTGTGGCTTGCAGGCCAAGTCTGGTCCACAACCTGTCTTTGTATGCCCATGTGAGCTAAGAAGGGCTTATGTATTTTTAAAAGATTGTAAACATAAATGTATGACACAGGCCATATATATGGCGAGCAAAGTACACCCTTCGCAGAAAGAGTCTGCCAACCCCTGAACTAGAGGCTGCCCTGACCTCTCTGGTGAAAGTAGACTGTACAATTTAAGATTCCCTAGTCTTTACTCTTTTTCCTCAGTTATTCCTCAAAGTAAAATATAATCTTTATTCCTGTTTTCCACAACTTTGAAAAAGCCAGCACTACAATAAACAACCCACAGAGGATTTCTATAATCTAAGATCACTGCCAAGTAATAATCCGATCCTAATATCTTTATTTTACAACAGAAGGAGGAAATAAATACATGCTGGCATTTATTGTGCTAGGTGTGTCAGATAATTACATTTTCTTATCAACTTTGGGAGGCACTGTTTCATTCTCATTTCCCCTTTTCTCAATGAAGATACCAGATTTAGAGAGATTATGTAATCTGCTCAGGTTCATCCCAAAAGCCAGTGAGCAAAACATCTATACCTGGTATACTTGATTCTGAAGCCTGTAATTTTTTCAGTAATCAGTGTTTTCCCAAACTTCATTCATTCATATTGTTTTCGTATCTGTCCATCATCTGTACTGTTTGTTTACTTAGTACTGTTCTTTAGATTCACTTAGGGAAACTAATATTACGTTAGCCTTGGGCAACAACATCTAGGAAGTCACAAATCTGGTATACTAGTTATATATTTCTGTGACACAGTAAGACCCATACATATTTATGAATATAAAATTATTTTCCACAGACTGTTTTATACACTACACTCTGGAAAGCACTGCCCCATGGTGAGTCAACGATACCTCTCTCAACAGTCCTACCTATTTCCTCTCTGAACTGCACCTCCTTTGGAAGGAGGGCCATTCTTTCAGAGCAACACAGTTTCAGTTTCTTTCTACCATTTTCACAAAACACTGAGAATCAGGCGTATCTTGGCTATGTGACTCAAGGTAGAGGTCAATGCCATCCTACTCCACACTTTCCTCCAATAACCTTCTGGGATGCCTTACTTACTGGGTACAAAGCACAGAGAGACGCAATCAAGCCTTGTCCTAGTAAACAGGATAGGCAGGCCTAAGACGTATGGGCTTCTGCCCATTCAGCTTTCTTCATCCTGTGACTTCAGATATCCTCAGTTGTTTCTTACCCCAACCCATCTAAAGGAACTAATATACAATAATCAAAAACTGTCCCAAATACTTTTCCTCATTATTAATACTTTATACTGTATACACTACTAGATGTGTTATTAAAAATCTTTTAAAAACTTTTTGTAGGTAAAATGGTAATTCAGATGACTGCTGTGAGGATGAAATCTTTTTTATGTATATTTACTAGTTTAGGGTGTCTCCTATCTGAATTGTGTTTGGATTATCTGGTTTTCTATAGGACTATTTAGCTCACCCAAGCATTATCCATGGAAGTGATGGCTTTTCCAATGGATGAAAGCCCATAACTAATACTCTACTATGGGACTGAATCAAGACATCTTAGCCCAAGAATATCCCACACTTGATTCTTCTGTTTCCCCTTATTCTGACTTATACCCACTAAGCAACCAATTGCTGTTTATTTGGCTTCCCATGTAGGTTACTAGAAAAAAATATGCCGGCCCTACTATGGAATATTCAGATCCCTGTGTTAGTTCTTCCTCTTTGTAAATTAACAGACTGGTAATCAACTAAATTATAAATATGTATATTAAATGTGATTACTAAGTTTTAGCCTAGAATAAATGGATCTGCCCCTAGTAGACCGGT
This sequence comes from Taxidea taxus jeffersonii, assembly GCA_003697995.1. Classification (NCBI taxonomy): domain Eukaryota; kingdom Metazoa; phylum Chordata; class Mammalia; order Carnivora; family Mustelidae; genus Taxidea; species Taxidea taxus. The sequence continues at coordinate 9,909 of RCUC01121265.1, forward strand.
AGAAGCTGCCTTCTGATATGCACTGAAATGACTGCTATATTCAGTCACTTTAAAAAGTCTTTTGGAAAACAGCTAACCAGTTGTCTTTCCAATTAGTACCATCTTGACATCAAAAAAGGTAAAGGATAGACCAGCTGTGCTTCTTTATAATCTGAATTTCTAACCTGTTTACTTTTGCCAACTATCTTAATTTTTTTAATTCTAGAGATTTTGAAGATTTCAGATTTCAGGTATACCATGTTGCCTGCAAAAATTTCCTTTTACTATTTTTTACTTTCATTTATTAATGCATTCTGAAAACTGTCAACAGCAATGTTAAATAGTAAAGGTAAGAGGTTGTTTTATCTCTGAAAATGAAAATTATTTAAATTAAAAGATGATATCCAGAAATGTCATTTAGTTTTACTTGAGCATCTCAGTGTTAATTTTATACACGTATGGTTCCTTAAAAAAATATGAGAGTTTGCAGTAGTTTCCTAGACTACTTTGTAAAAATTTTGTTTCCCCTCCCCAATACAAATGATCATTGCAAATAATTTAAAATTTACAGTCATTTAACCTAGACCTTGACCCATAATTTTATCCATACACAGTTTAGAGTATAATCCCCTAGGTTTTGTGTGTGTGTGTGTATGTGTGCACTTTCACATATACTATGTGATTTTTCCTCTCGTTCTAAGACTGTGGTCACATTCTGCATATTGTTTTCCAATGTGCTTTTTCGCATGTCATTTAGCAAGTCATTTTCTATCTTTCCTATATGTAATACAAACTATTTAAAGACTGTATGATAAACTACAGATTTACTTAACTAAGCTCCTATTGATGGACATTTGAGTTGTTTCCCATTTTTACCCAATACAAACTGAATGAAAATAAATACCCAATGTATGTTTTTGTACACTTTTGTAAGTAGAGTAGATTCTTAGATCTGGTATTGCATGATCAAGGGCTATGAACAATCTAAACTGATAATGCTAATATGCGTCCCCGAACTGACTCCATTATAACATCTTTTCCTTCCCCAAACTGTTTATGGATACCATCGAAACTTTATCTCATAGTTGGAAACAAAAAATGAGAAAAAAGAGAAATCATTAGTAAGGTAGGGCAACCTCTCATACGGTCACCAGACATTTACTTGTTTTGTTATGTGTGAAGGAGTTGCTTGTTGATGTCCTTATTAATGATCTCTCCCATCTCACTGAACCCTAAAAACTCTTCGTATATTGCCAATACTATTTATCTGTTAAGAATGCAAATATTTTTCCCATTAGCTGTTCTTTATTCTATGGCATTTTTCAACATGTAGTATTTTCAGTTTTTATATTGCCAAAAACTTGTATTTGTTTACGGGTTTTATGTCCTGCTTAACATGGTCTTTCAAACTAGAAGGTGCTTATCCATATGATTCTATATTTTTAATATTATTATTTTATTCTTCACAATTAAATATTTAATTCTCCTGTACTCTATTTTAGTCTAAGTAGTGGAAAAGTTTTCCCCTTCTCTCCATAGACAGTTGATTCTCTCAATACCATACCATTTTCACATGTCTGACAGGTCATCTCTATTGTCTTCAAATTCCTCATGTTATATGCAAACAATGAATCATGAAACACTATATCAAAAACTAATGGTATACTGTATGGTGACTAACATAACACAATTTAAAAAAATTCCTCATGTATCCTTATGTTTGTCTGTAGGCTGTTTTGTCTATGTATGTTTTTCTGCCTATGCATTTCTGTATCTACATTACATAGTTTTAAACAGTGTAGCTTACTTTTATGTAAGAAAGGAGAAAAAATAAACCTGTATTTGCTGTTCTGATGCACAAAAGATTAAAAAGTTAATGAAAGTGGGGGGGCAGGACTGTGAGTGATATGGTGTCTTTACCGTTTGCTATTTTCAATTATAAATTCATGTATGTAGTAAATCCTAAATAATAAAATAAAAAATGACTGCATCTTTATTAAGTATTTTAGAAATTAATAGTGCCAAACCCTCTTATTACTTTATTTTTAAACAGCTTTTTGGGCTAAATTCTGCTATTTTAAAAGTTCTCAAAATACTGTAGCTTCAGACACACCACTATTTCACATGGCAGTCAGTAGCTTTATGCACTCTCCCAAAATTCTACCCCCACCTCATTGTCTTCCCTAACCCCATGCCTGACTACCCTCACTTCAAAAGTACTCCAGCCCTTACTTTACTAGTTAGTACCTGCAACCCTAATATGCAATTATTACATAATTCCTTTTTATCTCCTAACAAATCTTAAAATCTCCTCAGTCACCCATATAACAATTACGACAAAGACTTTCCCTCAAAACTGGAAGTGACTTGCAATCCAAGTCTTCAGACAATCCCACCTGTGGTCACAATATTCTAGCCCTTTGACCATCTAACCTCAAGGCTTAAATGACTAAGGACATAATTTAAATTTGCCTCTCCCTCTCCCTGTTGCCAGTTTTAATTTCCTGAAGATATTACACAAATTAGAACTCCTTAGCAACTCTCTGCTCTTCATTTCAGTCATTAATGTGGACTTTATTTTAAGCTCTTTCCTAAAATAATGTCTAATTTTCTGCATTAATTGATATAATAACCATGAGTTCCAGGGAAGCTGGCAGAGTAGGAGGAGCTAATAAAAATACATGAATGAATGAATTCAAGAGAAAAAGATGTAACCCTGAAAATTTTCTTTTCCTGCTTAATTTGTGATGGCTTTGGTTTCTACTCAATATAGCCACCAGTCACATCTGGCTTAGTTAAATAAAAATTCAGTTTCTTAAATCACATTTCAAGTTCTCACTCACATATGGCTTCTGGCTGTCATATTATGGATGATGAGGCACTTGGAGAATATTTCCGTCCTCACAGAAAGTTCTACAGAATACTGCTTATGTAGAAAACTAAACACGAGGAGGCAGCATCAACAGTGCTTCACCGTTACAAGAGGAATGTGAGTATAAAATACTATGAAAAGTTGATTCAGCTAATGTTGAAGGCTAAGTGTATGTCCTTTCCTTCCCTCCCTCCCTCCCTTCTCTCCTTCATATTTAATTTCCCTGAAACTGTTTTTGTATTGATGAAGAAGACAGTCCCAAGAGGGTAGAAATTCACTCTTTGATCTGAGCTGTTCAAGCAGCTCAAACAGCTCCTCACATAACTTCTGGTATAAATCACATGAACACAATTACCAAGAACTTTTCTTAAGGTCAGCATTTTAATAAGTCCCCCTCCTTATCTGGGAGTAAGGCTGCGTTACTAGAATTCCTGGACATTTTCTCACATTTGATCACTGCCACTGCTATGTTTTAGTTTTTTACCAAGTGCCATGACCGAACTGTGTAATCATGAAATGGCCAATCTCAGTATGTGCTCCTCTACCCAACCATCCCCACTTGGTAATTCAGCCACATGTGTATAAAACCAGCTAATGATAACAGGTGGAAGGATAGGCCTTTCAAATGTGAAGACACTCTAATCACTTACCAATAAGATGGGTTTTCTGAAGAGGAATTATCCCTGACAGCTGTTACCACTTCCTTCTTCTCAGATAACGAAACCTAAGGTATGTTCACAACTTCTGCCCTACTTAAAATGGATCAAAACCTTTTCCATATAAGGAAAGGGTTGGGACTGAGGAAGAGTACAAGGGGGAGTTCTAGAGTATGGCAATGTTCTGTTTCTTGACCTGGTTGGTGGTTCCACGAGCACTTCACTTCCTATGCTCTGAAATGAAACTATAGAACACTGGGAAAGAATCCTAGGCCATCCCTAAAGAAGGACGACTCACAGAACACACAAAGCCTGGGAACTCTGGAGGTCCTGAGATAAGGGACATGTCCTCTAAAGACTTATCAACTAGAAAAACTCACCAAAAGGAAACAATTCTCCCATAGGTCACAAGCACAACCTTGTAATTTGAGGTTTTTTTCCTTTTATAAAATTCACTGATGATTTTATTTTCTATTTCTCCTACCTTCCTTTTCAGATTTCCTTTCTTCTCATTCACCTCTCTATTTCATGAGACTTACCTCCTATTTTACTCATATATGCACCTCTGCTTCACCCTGGCAAGCCCACTCAGTTTGCTCTAGGCATTGCCAGCTCCAAAGTACAGCTGGCACTATAGATCTCATCTTATCCTCAAGATCAGGGCTGGGATAGTCCACCTCTCTAAGCATGCCTCCCTAATCAGAGTAGTTTTTGGTTTTTGTTTTTAAATTCTGCTGGGCAGATGGAGGAGGACTTGGGCTTCTATGTACAAAAGTGATCAGCCCTACTCCACTCCTTTATAGGCCAGCTGAAACTCTGGGCAGAAGTATTCAATGGAAACCAGTAAGTTGGTGTTTTCTTAATAAAAATAAAAATGTTCCCAAGAATAATTAATATTTTTAAACAGTAACTTTAAAAAAGAAAAAAGAATTGTCTCATTTTTGTCTCCCCTTCCTTTGTGGCTAGGGGCTTAAAATAGTTCAGTGGAATTTACTGCTCATCTTTTATACTTACTCAGCTTAACTAATGTTTCAGTAAATTTTTCACAGTTGATTGCAACTCGGCATAATAGATGGATGAATTGATGATAAGAAAAGAAGTAGTCTAGCAGCATACGATCATAAACGTCATCTTTGCCCTGAAGGTTAAAGATGATAAAATGGTTGCACTTAAATTGTATAATAAATTAAAGAGCATATTTTGTGCAAATGTAATAAGTTTAACTAAAAAGCTGATTAAATATTTAAATTCTGTAAGAACCTAGTTTTAAATTCCAAGTTTCTAGTAATGTTAAGATCTTAATTGTTACAAGTTTATTTTCAGTGTGCAAATTCTATCAATTAAAATTACCCATTATTTCTGTATACTTTAATCAAGTAAAATTACTGTAGGATTTTAAAATGTGACACTAGTTCTATAGACATCATCAAGAAGAGTTGAATTAAATTTAATTTTTGAAATAGATTTCAAATGATTTCTATAATGGCTACTACAGTGTTAATTATTTTTAATATTTTATAAGAAGTATATTTAAGATCCAAGATGGTGGGTGAGTGTGAATGAAGTAGGGTAAAGAAAGATAAAGGGGAAAAATTGTTTAAAAAAATGTTGAAACTGAGATAAATTATCTTGTGTCAATGTACCTTCTCTCTATAATTTAGAATTAGCATTATTTTAGAATATGCATTAGAGAAAAGAAGAATCCGACTACAAATGATGATAAATCTATCATGATATTAAGCCTAGGTCAAAAGATTAGAATTAAAGGGTAGTAAAAGAAGTCACTGATTATGTGGCCAAATTTAAACATAGTAAATACCTAACTTGACTTTTCAGGTTTAGATATATGACCCAGTTATAATTTAGCCTAGTGAGAAATACTAGTAAGACCTTCTATTTGGGTATTTTTTTTGAGGGAGGAAAAAACTTACTACTTGTGCTTACTGTTGATTTTGCAAATACTCAACCAACATTTCAGAGCACTAAAAGGAAAAAGTCCAAATGAGCCTAATCTTCTTAGGATCCACAAAATGGTCATTTAAGTCTAATATAACTGCCAGAGGGGAAATTTCAAATTACTGTGTACTACAGAAACATGGATTTCCTGGCATCCCAACATACCTTACTGGTTTCCACCATTGTGGGCAAGAGGCACATATTGAGTTCAGGGCGCGGAGGCCGAATATTGCTTTTCCCTCCTATTAGCTTGATATTTTCTCGACAAGGGAAATAAGGTCCAAGAGACACTAAGACATTAAAAGTGTACAATAAGAATAAATGGAAAAAATAAATCTCCATGCTTCAGTGTGCAGAAAGATTAAATGCCAACCACATTCAAGTACTGTGCTAGATGAATACGTACTTGGTATATTACTGTGATGATAAGTACAATGGTTGTGTTGTAGAAATGGAACCAGAGTATGAAGAAAGTCATGAGGACTCAAAAGCACAAGTTCCTTGAGGACATCTGAAAATAAAAACACAGTATGAGTATTAAAAAGCTGGAGGATACCTAACTTGCTTTTTTCAAACTCATAAATGATGTTAGGGTGACTAATAGCAGTATGGCAGGTGAAAAGGTTTATTAATGAGTATAAAACTGTTTTAGCTGCTGACACTGGGAGAAATTCTGTCTGATGCTCAATCAAATCTCGACCAAAGTTATTAACCAAAACACAGTCATCATTTAGAAACCAAAGTTTAAAACTTTTTATCTGTATTATATTTATCCAAGAGAAGCATATGGAGAAGTACGCTAAGGGAAATATTTAATGCATACTAACGACTACCTTCATAAAATCAACCAAAGCAACTAAAGACAGAAATCTAAGGCTCAAAGTTCTTTGGATCTAAGACATAATCCTTAGTCTACTTTTAGTGTTTCATGATGCTAGCTGGACTGATGACCATCCCCTAATCACAAAGAAGTAAAGCTCATTGATGAGAGGCTGGTAATCAGAGATTACCAAAGTATAGGCCAGTAATTCCACAGAACATCAGGCCAATGATTGCCAAAACCGACTGCTTATATGTGACAGCCAGTTCTTCATGTCATTTTAAGAACCTGGGAATAAACAGTTATTCTCTAAAGATGACTTTTTAAAATGGCTTCTAAACTAGTAAAAAATACAATATAAAATTTTTTAAAAAGATTTTATTTATTTGACAGAGAGAGATCACAAGTAGGCAGAGAGGCAGGCAGAGAGGCAGGCAGAGAGAGAGGAGGAAGCAGGCCCCATGCAGAGCAAAGAGCCCGATGTGGGGCTCGATCCCAGGACCCTGGGATCATGACCTGAGCCGAAGGCAGAGGCTTTAACCCACTGAGCCACCCAGGCGCCCCTACAATATAAATTTAAAATGGGGGGTCCTTTAACAGGCAAAATTATCACTTTATTATAAATATATAATCAATAAAAAAGTAAAATACTTGGGAGTCTAAGAACAAGTACTACAAGTATCTTTAGGTAAAGGACAGACAGTAAAATAATCTCCCCAACCCTATACAAACCCTTTGCTCTCCTTTGCAAAACATTTGCACGATCCTATCTTACTTACATAGGACCAGAAGATTTCAGAGCTGGAAGAGAACTAGAGATAACCTAAGGTCAAAGAGCCCAGATATGTTACATGACATGCCTGTGATCATATAACGTAATTACTGGCATGTTGAAAATATAACTAGATTTTCCAGAACCTGCTGGCCAGTGTGAGTTACACATGAAAAGTACAAATGTCTTCCAAACTGTGCAGAACTAATACCACATCCTACAAAGAATATCCCACAAAAATCTTCATCCATTAAGTTTTTACACAGATATTTTTCCAAGTAACTTACCTATACAGGCATTTCTAAGTTCTGGAGGACTATAGGAATTAAGAAGAGTTAATAGTTTATGGGCAAATTCAATTCGCTCCTGCCACTGAATTAATGCTTGTTTCACATCTGCAAATACAAAAGCATACATAAATACGCCATTTGAGTTCAAACTTCTTCACAATTATTTTCTATTTTTATCTACAGAATGCTAACACCAAGAAAATCAAATTAATGATATGAACATCTTTGGTGAAAGCTAAGTGGTCATTTTCATGAGACAGCTAGCTACTACTGTGAAACCTACTAGATTTCTTAAAACATATATCTGAGGGATGAACATGTTCATTTTCTAGAAATTTATGTGAAGTTCAGAGTTCACATGTAATTTTACAGGGACACAAGAGATAGGTTTTATAGTTATTTCTCTTGAAATGAAAAATGATCTAACCTAAGTCATGGAGGGTTCCAGTTGGAGAACCTTTACAAAACACTCATTTTGTTGCAGTGCTTCAAAATGTTTTCCAGTCTCTTAAATCTTAACACTTACAGGATGCTTGCCTATTTCTCAGGCAGGCATAAGAGATTAAACCAGAGTACTTCAGCCTAATACCAGGTCACCATGAATATGTCCTTATGGTTAGTCAGCATCAGCCCCACCTTCTGTACATAAACTGGAGATGAAGACAAATTTTCTGAAGGCTGTGGTCTGAAATCCTTATTTTGCTCTTTAAATGTTGAAAGTAACAAAAATAAGATGTAGGAATGACCAAACCTTTTCTCTGAAGATACGGGCGTGTAGACTTCAAAACCGAAAGGAATATTGACAGAAGTTCTACTAAGTCTCCAGTCACATGGCAAGCTGTGGCTTCATGGTACATCATGTGCAGTGTGTTGAAAGACTACAAGTGATTTAAAAAAATGGAAAACTTCATTTCATTTTTACTTTATTGAGCCACAAAATGGTAGTATTCATCTTTTATGACAGATGTTTTTCAGACTTTGTGTGCACATGTGCACAAAACAAATGTATTTGCTTTCTTCTACCTTAAAGTCAAATTCTCCCAAGTCAGCTCTTTAAAATGCAAAATAGTGCTCACCTTCAAGGCTAATATTTTATGCATACATTTTGGTCTGAAGGAATTATCTGTTTAATCGGTTTGTTTATTTTTGGTTACTGTTTGCTCTAAGCCTTAGAAATTACAAAGCAGCAGGCAATAAGACTGGGCAGAATGGGTAACTGCTTTAACTAACTTTCCAGGTTTTGGGGAAGAAAGACAACAGTGAAATGGCTGTCAACAGATAAGTCTGAATGAGGAAAAAGAGCTCCAAAAGAATTCCTTTAATCATATTGGCTTGTTAAATCTTTTAATTCAAAATCCTTAGTTTTTTTCCCCTACTTCATTTTACACAAAGGCTTTTTTCTAATCCTCTCGAATCAGTTCCCTATAATCTATATACTATCCACAATTCAAAGTTCAAAATCCACAGTCTAGAATCAGAGGCAGCAAATAATCTGAACTATGTACTTGAATGGCATTTAACCTATAAGCTGTGAGGATAGGAATCATGTCTGTCTTATTCACTGCTGTATCCCCAGTGCCTAGTACAATGCCTAGCATAGAGTAGATAATTCAAACATCTGTTGAATGAAACAATGAAATTCTCACTACTTTTCATATACTTTCTGTTGTAGCCAAAGAGAAATACTTGGCATTTTTCAAATACAACAATACTTTCTTGCCTCTGCTGACCAAGTCCATTTATCTAAATGCTCTCCCACTTATCTTTACAAGTCCAAATTCTTCGAAGTACGTTTTAAACGCGTTGTATTCCTATTCTATAGTATCATTAACTCAAGAGAACTATCCTATCTCTTACTTCTCATGGTATTTTTGGCATATACTCTTTTCTCTTCTCTCCTTTATTAGACTAAGGGTAAAATGCACCTCTAGGGCTTTAAAGTCGTCTCACAGTTTGTGGATGTTCAAGAATTGTGGGAAGAATGAAGAGGTCACTTAAATCACCTGTAACAGACTCAATGGCTTCCTCTCATGATGCTAATCTCAGTTTCTTAACTATCAAATAAGTGAGGTCTTGAGAAATTATGTCAGTGATCATATCATGAATTTCATCTGTTTCTACCCTTACAAATGGAATGAATAAAACCAGTCTATTTCCAGTGGTTATTCTAAATACAAAGGAAAAGTATGGAATTACTACAGACAAAACAGCAACCTAAAAACCATTACTTAATCATTCTTGGAATATAAATTAGCACTTACTGATCTATATAATCAGAATCCAGACACCTATATAAAGCAGTCTAGCATAAACTCTAAATATCCACACACACACAAAGTCTTGGTGAGAACATTAAAATAAACTGTATCTATGGTAAAATGAAGTAGAATATTTACCTCAGTCATCAGGATCAACCCTCGATTAAATACAACAAGAAGTCTATCTTCATCAGATTCTAATAGTATTCTGAAGGCACTAGAAGAATACAAAAAGCCCATGTTGAGAACTCTGAATCAGAATGGAAAACTAGGTGGAAAAAAAAAAAAGACAGAAGAAAACTGTAATTTTGGCTTTTCTCTATCTACAGAAGAGGGCGACTGCTATATCTGTTTCCTAGTAATGTAATAAAAGGAGTTAAAATTAAGAAATCCTCTATGTAACACGGAGAAAGTTATGTCTGCTAGTATCTAGTCTGCAATTCAATGACGGGAGAGAGGTATCATGGAAATATTTTTAAAGTTTCAATATAAACAATGCTTATTTTTGTAATGGGTACATCTTCTAGATTATGTTAAGTTCTGGAGAGTAACAAAATACATTTATACTATCCAAGCACTTGTCAGCTCGTTCTTGGGAAGAAAGAAAAACACGAGGGGGAAAACATTAAATACATTTTGGTCTTAAAATAATTTATGTGATAATTATCAAAAGTAGCTGTACTGCTCTTGTTAACAGACCTAATTTCATTGTTAGGTACTGGAAACTGCTGCTGTATGTAGTACAGCTGGAATCTTTCTACTTCAGTTAGATATTTTCTTCTCCTTTTTTCAAAAAAGAATTAAGATGAACATTGGGGAGGGTATATGCTGTGGTGAGAAAAATAAATAAATTTTAGGGACACCTGGGTGGCTCAGTTGGTTAAGCGGCTGCCTTCGGCTCAGGTCATGATCCCAGTGTCCTGGGATCGAGTCCCACATCCGGCTCCTTGCTCGCCGGGGAGCCTGCTTCTCCCTCTGCCTCTGCCTGCCTCTCTGCCTGTGCTCGTTCTCTAACAAATAAATAAAATATTTAAAATAATAAATAAATAAATTTTTAAAAATAATTAAGCTCAAAGTCTTTTTTTTTCCTCTTTTCTTTCTTTCTTTCTTTTTTTTTTTTTTTTAAAGATTTTATTTATTTGACAGACAGAAATCACAGGTAGGCAGAGAGAGGAAGAAGCAGGCTCCCCGCTGAGCAGAGAGCCTGATGCCGGGCTCGATTGTTCCCAGGACCCTGGGATCATGACCTGAGCTGAAGGCAGAGGCTCAACCCACTGAGCTACCCCCAAGCGCCCAAACAAAATAAAAGAACACCAAAAAACATCTTCTTACCTTATTAAAGTAGTCCAGCAGGAGCGGCCATCTAAGCAACGTAAGTAACAACTTATGGTTGTTTTCTTAAACTGTTTAATATCTTCTAATTCTTCTTCTCTCATATCTGGCCTTTGAGCTATAAACAGCTGCATCAGGTTAAATAGTTCTTCTACTGCCTAAAAAGGGCAAATAAGCATCATGGTGATCTTTTTTTTCTTTTTAAAGATTTTATTTATTTATTTGTCAGAGAGAGAGAGCGAGAGTGAGCACAGGCAGACAGAGAGGCAGGCAGAGGCAGAGGGAGAAGCAGGCTCCCCGCTGAGCAAGGAGCACAATGTGGGACTCGATCCCAGGACACTGGGATCATGACCTGAGCTGAAGGCAGCCACTCAACCAACTGAGCCACCCAGGTGTTCCAGCATCATGGTGATCTTTTAACCCTACATTTTAGAATGCTTCCTTCTCATTTCTGAATGGTATACCTACTAGCCAGCTCTTAATATTATACAAATGAAATCAGATTATAGTACCACTCAAGAATAGTTATAAAATTAGCAATAGATTCTATTTTAAAAATTTAATGTATTATTCACTAAAAGTGAATCATAACACATTCAGAAAAAAATTTTCTGAAAAAAATTTGTTTCGTTTTTAGTCTTAATATTGTTTATTAAAGCACTAGCTTTGTAACTTCGAATGGGTGTCCAGATATGCTACACCAATCCTTTGCCCATTTCTTTAATGAGAAATCACGACTTCCTCACAAAATTTTATAGCCCTCATTTACATTTCAATCAATACCATTTCTGAGAAAACCCTTTGTGCCAACATTTAGAATGCTGTTTCTAGACTGATGAATGGTTAGTTCAAGTATCTGATGGATGAAACATGGGAAATAATATTTAAGTAAAATCGCTAATTGTGGGTTTATAAACTTATTTGGCATGGGCATGTAGGCATACTTATCAATAAAATGAAACCCCCAACTCCATACTTTTCATGGCAAAAACTGATTAAGCACCATTTTCATGAAAATCTCTAATAGTTAAGCTCTACAATAAAAGATGTTATGTTTTATTGATGTCAGGAAACATTATCAAATAAATATTCCAAGTCCCCCAACACTCATCAAAGGTATATTTAACCAAGGACATCATGTTTAATAACTAAGTCAAATATTATTTATGTGAATGTGATAAAGAAAATCCACTAAATCTTGATAAATCCTGTCCTAAATCCTTCAAGGTCAGGCAGACTCTCACGTTTGTTTCCTTCTGTCTCACAGCCTTGGCTTTGAAGTCTTTTGGTACTTAATATACTTTACTCTCTTTCCTCTATTCTAGGCATTCTAAATTTCCTGGCTGGAAATTAGGTTATTCTTTCTCGGTAAGAATAATTTACTACATCATATCTGAAGGACAAGAAAGGTCCTTTCTTTCCTTCTTAAAAAAATACTTATTTGACAGAGCGAGAGAGAGAGAGCATATGCGTGCGTAGTGGGAGAATTAGGCTCCCTGCTGAGCAGGGAGCCTGATGTGGGACTCGATCCCAGGATCCTGAGATCATGACCTGAGCTGAAGGCAGACGCTTAACTGACTGAGCCACCCAGGTGCCCTGGAAAGGTTCTTTCAACAGGAAAAAGTACTGTACACAATTCAAGGATACCAATAATTAAAATATTCTTTATCTTGTTAATTTGATTAAACTCTTAAGTAAACACTGAATGTTTTGAAAAAGCTCCATTCCTACCATCTCACATTTAGCAAAATACTTCTCACATTTGCAGCTTGTAGCTTCTAGGTTAAAATAGTTCTGCATTCTCCTTCCAACCCCTTTTCTAGATCTATATCCTCTTGGTGTAATCTTCTGTTTACAACAGAGAGTTAAGAAGCAACAGTAAAAAGATATATCCAGGAATGACAGCCATATGTGAAGGGAGAAAGTTTTACTATGAAACCTACAAACAGTCTGCAGAAAAAAAAGGAATCAGATTTAGACTGCATATATTTGTATCCTGATAGACCCCTTATCCATTTCATTCACCTGAATGTAGTGTGAGGAAAAAAGACACTAGGGAATACTATAGCTAAGATAAAAATATTGTCTAGCTCACAGCTTAGAACAGCCAAGTGGATCTTAATGATAAATATCTAAACAGTAAATATTTCCCTAAAACTATACCACAAAGCTGATGTTTTTCATTAGGTACATATAAAAGACATTTACAAAAGCACAAATGAAAATAGCTAAGTTCAATTAGAGATAAAATTTCAACATCAACCTAATTATCCGTTATTACTTCAATTTAATAGTAATAAAGCATTTATACATGTAGTCAAGAAAACAAATACACATTGAGTCCTTAAGAAAGAAGAGTTCAAGTTAGACTGTATTTCTATATTTTGTTACCACTTCCCACAGGAGGGGGGGAATAGGTTATTTCCAATCAATTTGAAGATTATATATATAGAGAATTATCAATTTTACTCACTCCAGGGTATTGGCTGGCATGTGGTGTAAGATTCTTAAAGGCCCATTGGATGTTCTGGTGAGAAGCGAGTTGTCGCGTGAATGCAGGAGACTGTTCACAGCAGAGCCTCAGAATGCCGTAATAGGCTGGCAGCATCCCACGGTTAAAAAGCACCACATCCTGATCATCATGGTCAGCAAGGATGTAATTGAAGGCAATGTTCTTGGTTACCACTGGGTTCTGAACAATAAGGCGGATATTCTCTGGACAGTCAGCACACACATTGTACCAAAATGAAAGCAAAGCCTGTTTATTGTGATTTGTAGCTATTGCTGGCTCAGAAAGTTTAGGCTGGAAAAGGTTCCACAAATCCATGAAATATGTGGAAAACATCAGCTTCTCAGTTTTGGAAATTAAACAGTAAGTCATAAAGCTAAAATAAGGCACTAGCTTTGTAGTGCCATGAACAGCAGCATCAACATAAAGTTTGGCTCTTGAGAGCAAACCAAGGAGCACGTTGTAGACCTGATGTAGGACTACTGTTGTGTCTGGACTGAGTGGAAGGTCACGGGTTGGGATGTGCAAAGACCTTGTTGACCGGAACATCTGGCGGAATGAATTGCTTGGTATAAGGGACACCAGAAGATAAGCTGCAGCTATAAAATGTAAAACAAAACTGTCAGATCCTTACAAGATATAAAACAGCCTGAAGAGCAGTCATTAAACACAAAGCCACTCTTCTCTTTAAAAATTAAAATGAATAAAAATTAAGGGACATAAACATTTCTTAATATTTCTGCCCTACCACTGGCCCCACAGAAAAATATCAAGGAATGATGCAAACAGATGCCTTCCATTTTGTCATTGCTATTTTTAAAGTGACAACAATAACTGCATTAATAGAAAACAGTTTTAAACTTCTTTGTTAGTTTTCCCCAGATGTAGGATTTTCCACTTATTTGATCATTTCATTTCTTCTTAGGAAATAATACTGTTTAATAGGAAGAACACAGCATTTGGAGATAGAAGACCTAGCTAAATAAGGCTGTCTGACATGATCAAATCATTCAATGTATTAGCATCTTTTCTTTTTCTTTACAAAATAAAGGTAAGTTATTTTGTAATAATTTACAGACTAACAGTAAAATATAAAGTTACAAAGAGGGAATGAGATCTTCTACTTTAAAGTTCACTGTAACATATAACATTATATATGTATGTGTCAATTACAGAATATTAACTTTGGAAAAACCTTTAAAATCTTCTAGGCTTAATTTGTATTTAAAAATTTTTTCACTTGAATAGGGTTGACACACAATGTTATATTAGTTTCAGGTGTATAACATGGTGATTCAACTTCTTTATATGTTATGCTGTGCTTACCACAGTGTAGCTACCATCTGTCGCCACACAATACTATTACAACATCATTGCCTATATTCCCTATGCTATATCTTTTATCCCCATAATTTATTCATTCCATAACTGGTAGCTTCTAGGTTGACTTCCAATGCAAAGAAAGCATCCCTTCTTCAACATACCTGGAAAATGTTATTAAGCATACAATTCTGAGAAGAAAATGACTCATTAGTTGAGTTCATCTGTAAAAATGGTCAGTGTGTGTGCACAAGGCACTGAGCTAGGTACTTTAAAAATGTTTCATTTAACCCTCAAAATCATTCTGGAAATAGGTGATGTTACATGGGAAAATCTGAATCTTGGAGAAGCAAAGACCAAAGTCACACAGATAAAAGAGGTGGAGCTCAGATTTTGCCCTGGGAAATGATAACGATGATGACGACAATGACAATAATGGTAATGATCCAACAAGAATAATTAACATTTATCAAATGTTTATACTATTTAACACTGTACCTTTGTTTAGGAGGCACTACTTTTATTATCCCCACTTTCACTTGGACTGAAAGCAGTAAGATTACACCGTTACACATCTTGAAACCCAGATGAGCTAATGCTCCTAAAACAACCACTACAGAGCCTCCTCAAGGCCTCTAAAGCCTTAGTTTAACTCTTTTCAATATACCTACTAATTCTGTCTCCCACTATTCTACCTATAATTTGGTAACTTCCAATGTTCTGTTAAAGAAACTAAAGTTAGGGTTCCTAAAATTAATTATAAGCTATTTTACAGATTTTAAAGTAAACTTTATGTAGCACTTTGTGCACAATACTCCATTTCTACATATTTTTTCACTTTTATGTTGCTCTGGTTAGGCTCAATTTGGTATATGTTTCCAATATACCTGGGATGGTATATTGCCATATATAGGTATATATAGGTATACCTGGCAGGTTTCCTATTAAAACCTGGCATGTTGGGGTCATTCTGACCAATCTTTGTATAACCTGCTATTAAGAAAAGTAATTTGTGATTAGAAAAAATTTATTCAGTTTAAGTTATATACTTTTATCCCAATATTTTATTAAAAAATTTCAAATGCAATGAAAGGTTCAAAGCGCTCTACCCAAAGACCCACTTAAATTCTACAACTAACATTTAATTTTGTTTTATTATATACCAAACCATCTATTTATTTAAGAGCTATCTGCTTCTAAATAAAAAATAAGTTCTGCTTGGGAGAAATATACAACTTCTAGGAAGGTCAATATGGAAAAATAGATGATCTTGCTAAAAAACTGCTTTGCTAACTAAAGAGTCCCTTCCATTTAGTTCTATACTACAGAGAACTTAGAACAAATATACCTCCATTTCTATATGGCAATGGTTCAACTACTTCAAGACACTTACATCTCTTCTCTCTTTTTCTTTTTTTCTATAAACTAAACATTCTAATGCATTCCTTAAAGTTTTGTAGGATTTAATAGTATTTCTCAGTAGTTCTTCTTCTATACATGTTACTATACTTCTTACTCTGTTATATTGACTCTATTCAAATATTTGGGCTATTTTTTCAAGTTACATTATGTAGAACGTTTTCACATTACCATAGTCTATTACAACTTTTAAATAACTTACTATAACTACTGCCCAACTGAACATCGCCAGTTTTTAATTTTTCACAACCATAAATAATGCTATTTAAGCATCCATATATTAGATGACTTGCTTATATTGGAATTCTTGAAATGATATTACTGAATTTAAAAAAGGCAAAGTATTTTGAAAGATCTCGGTACATATCATTAAACTGCTTTTCACTGGGTAATATTTACTTATGACTTCACTGCAGTGTATGAGAATGCCATTTCCACAGTACTGTCATTAATATTAGATGTAACAGCTGGAAATTTTTTTGTTGTTGTTCAGCATAGATTGTTTTATGGTCAGAGTCAGGACATGAATGCCAACCAGCATATGTGTCAACACTTACAAATAACCCATTACTATGGGGTTACATAAACTGGCAGGAAAAATAAGCCAATCCACGTACCCACTAGCACAAGGTGTTTTTCCCAAATAAACTTTTTATTTTAGAGTCAGCAGAACAAACACAGTTCCATACATTCTTCTCCCTCTTCTCCAATTATTAACATTTATTATTACTATAGTACAATTGTTTTAACTAAGGAAACAACACTGACACATTACTTTTAACTAAACTCTATACTTTAGATTTTATTAGTTTTGCCTTAATGTTTTTTTTAATTTAAGATTTTATTTATTTGAGAAACAGAGAGATAGAGAGAGCACAAGTGAAGAGAGAGGCAGAGGTGAGAGAGAGGAGACTCCCCACTGAGCAGGGAGCCCGAGATGAGGCTCAATCTCTGGACCCCTGGGATCACGACCTGAGCCGAAAGCAGACGCTTAACTGACTGAGCCACCCAGGTACCCCATTCATGTTCTTTTATTGTGGCTCTAGGAGCTCATCTAGGATATATCACATTTAATCATCATGTCTCCTCCTTAAGCTCCTCTTGGCTGTGACAGTTTCTCAGACTCTCCTTGCATGTGGAAAAGCTTAACGGTTTAAATAAGGAGTACTTGGGTCAGGTATTTTTGAAGAATGTCCCTCAAATTGAGTATGTCTCATGTTTATCACTTTTAGACTCAAATGATGGGTTTTTGTAAGGAAGACCATACAGGCAAAGTGCACTTTACATCGTATTACATCAGGGTATCAAGGGTACATGCTATCAATACACATCAGTGATATTAACCATAATCACCTGCCTGAGTTAATGTTTGTCAAATTGCTTCACTTAAAGTTATGTCACCCATAAACTATAACAAACTCTTAAACACGGAGAATAAACTGAGGGGGTGGTAGAGGGAGGTGGGTGGGGGCTTAGGTATGGGGGACGGGCCTTAAGGAGGGCATGCGATATGATCAGCATTGGGTATTTTATGTGATGAATCACTGAATCATCCTGAAACCAACACTGCACTATATATTAACTAGAATGTGAACAAAAATTTGAAAGAAAAAAAAATTACATTCCCCATTCCCTACTCCTTGAAGGAGGTTCAGCTACCCTTCCTTGGGAGGGCAGATAGATGTACATAAATTATTTAGAATTCTTCTGTATAGGAAATTTGCCTCTTCTCCATTTATTTATTTAATCATTTATCAATATGGACTCACAGGTATTTATTTTATACTTGGGGGTATAATCCAGCACTATGTTACCTATTTTTTTACTCAAGTTGTTTCAGCTTTAGCCATTGGGAATTCTTTCAGTTTGGTTGTGTGTCCCTTTGACCATGCCCCACTATTTTGTTTTTCTCAGTACTTCTTTCTGGTCCTACAAGATGCTCCAGGCTCATCTTATACATTACCTGCCCAAGACCTAGAATCAGCTATTTCTTCAAAGAGCTATTACTTGCTTTATTGGAGAATGGTCTTTGGAAACATCGATCTGGGGATATTCGATGTGCATGCTGCTACTGCAGTATCCCTGATTCTATACCCTTTCGGCAGCAGCTAGGGAAAACGATTTTGATTATTAAATTTAATGATTAAAGGAAATCTTAAAAATAAACAATTTCAATTTTTGTTTCTTTGAATATTATCAAAGGAGAACATACTATTTATTTATAAGCAATTTTCTAATCTGTAAAATACCTATTTTTCATATGAGTCCATCTGTCTTTCTAGATCTTTATTTCCTTCCAGCCTGCTTATGTAAAATATCATTTAACTCCCATGATCTCATTGAGTATTTTCTCTCAGTTTGTTCTATGCCTTTTTATTACTTTCCTCTTAGCCTTAAAGTTATTTTTAAGATAGGATTTTCTGATCCTTTACTCTCTTCACTTAATGCTGATCATGCTTTGTAATCCATTAAGCAAGGGAACAAAAACGGTGATGGTGGTGATGTCACTCAAGACAGGGCAGTTTCCTATCCTTAAAACACCCAAAGCACTGTAGATATTTGTAAAACACTGCCAATTCCAAATACTAATGTAACTTTGGTCTTTAAGAACAATATCTAAGAGCTTTGTACCACACAACAATGGGCATTATTGTAATTGCCTCATAAAACAAAACAAAAAAACAAAACTTGGAACAACAAATGGTTTAAGTTCTGAATATTTGACTTACAAGTCCTGACTCTAGGATAATTATGAGCCAAAAGAAACCTCTCGACCCAGTTTTCCATGTTCTGTAGGACCCAGCTGTGTGCCAGTTTATTTCGGGGTGTCTGTACTGCCAACCAATCCAAACACTGAGAAGGATTGTATTCAATTACCTAAAAATGAAATGATAAGAACAGAATACAAAATGAACTGATTAAGGAGTTACTTTTTTACTTACTTTTGGTATATGCCATTAAACACTTAAAGCCAGACAGTTTTTTTGAAAAACAGAGCCTAAGAGAAATTTTGCTCATGTTTTTCTACATTTCTATTTTTTTAAATTTTTAATCAATTAATTTTTTTTAAGACAGGGAGCAGTGAGGGGCAAAAGGACCGGGAGAGAAAGAATCTTAAGCAAACTCCATGCTGAACACAGAGCCTGCTGTGGGCTCGATCCCACAGCTGTGATATCATGACCTGAGCTGAAATCAAGAGTTGGATGCTTAACCAACTGAGCCACCCAGGTGCTCCTCTCCATTTTTTAAACTGCATTTATCAACAGGAAATATTAAGAAAAATCTGTCATTAGTTTACAAAATAAAATTAAAAATAACTAAGGATTTTAACACAGAACTAATAAGAGAATCCAATTATTTTTTGGTCTTATTAAATTTATAAATTTACTTCAAAGTGCTTCTAATCCTCTAAAGTTTCTCATCTTTATTTTTCTTACTGTGTGCCCAATCTATTATTGCACGTGAGAATGAAAAGTAGTAACTGGACTGCTGGGGAGATTTTTTTTTTAAAGATTTTATTTATTTATTTGACAGACAGAGACAGTGAGAGAGGGAACACAAGCAAGGGGGAGTGGGAGAGGGAGAAGCAGGCTTCCTCCAACAGGGAGCCTGCTGTTGGGCTCAATTCCAGGACCCCAGGATCATGACCTGAGCATAAGGCAGATGCTTAATGATTGAGCCACCCAGGTGCCCTGGGGAGATTTTTTTCATGGGATAAAGAAATCTTAGGAATCCAGATTTGGCTTTCAGGCCAGTTCCATACCCACTCATTTCTGTACTATCTAGACAGTTCTAGGCTAAAATAGTTGAGTGGTTGCAAAAGATATCACAGGGCCCACAAAGCCTAAAATGTTTGCTAATTGACCAGTTGGAGAAAAAGTTTTCGGACCCCTGGTGTAGAGAGGTTTTCCCAACACTCACTAAAAAGGAATTCTGTGAGCCCAACAGTTATTCTGAAGGAAAGCACATAGTTGATATTTCCTGTACCATTTCTGTCAAATGCTGAAAACACTCAGCTTGTATTTCTAAGATTCCGTCACTCTTTTTTGAGGGGAAGGGAATGAAAACTCTAGACTAGCCAAAGACTTTTTATTGACTCACAAGAGTCTTTAAACCTGTGGGAAATAAGACAAGAATTTTCACCCCACCAAGCCTCCTGACTAAAGCATGTCTTCTTCCCTCACTTGTGACCCATTAAAACCATTTAGGATTGCCCAAGTAAGAAGAAACTGGTAAGCTGGTAATGACTTTATTAGAAAAATAAAATTCTCAGAAAAATACTGAAACATCTACTCCAAGACTTACCTCCCATATCCTCTGCAGAATGTAGGATGCAAAGGGAGGCATTCCTGGAGGTCCACCAGCAAACTCCATTAGCATAGTCAACAATTTAAAGAAAGGATTGGCTGCCTGTAAGACACATGCGTAACTGTGTATTTAAATGTACTTGAACCCACCTGTTTCAGAAAAAAAGAAACATGTACTCTTCTACACATCACATTTAAATCTTGTGTTAGGTTAGCAGACCTCAGTACTCTTGCATATAAACTTGAACTATATGGAGCAGCAGGATCAACTTGGGAAACAAAGTCAATGGCATGGACACCACATGTAACAGAAAATATGTATTTTTCTAGATATCAATTTGGAAAAAAACAATCAAAACCTTTATTAATGAGACAACCATATTCATAGAATAATTTAGGTTAAAAGTTTCTTGTAGCATCCCTTGGTCTCTAAGGTGTAATTTACATTAATATTGGATAAAGTATCATGTAGCTATAATATCACCATTTTGCAAAAATACTTTTGGATAATACTGTATATTATATTTTTTATTATTCTTGAACACAATTATGATACAGGCTTCAAATCAAACAATTTTAAAGCTTAGTCTCTATGTGGTACTCCAATATGTTGAACTTATGCTTAAATTTGTATTTAACTGGGAAAATTACATTTATTATAGTAAGATACAAAGGAGTAATTCAGCCTACTCAAGTTACATACTGAAAATTAAGCTGTGTTATGGGAGAAACCCTGATATATTTTTTTCAAGAACAAGAAGAAAGGTTTATCTGAAAGCACTAGTAGTTTTAAAAACATGAATTAACTAATGTGTACATACCTCAGGAGTCAACTTTGCTATTGATGTGAAAAGCATAGACACAATCTAAAAAAAAAAAAAAAAAAAAAAAAAAGAAAGGAAGATTTCAGAACATTCTTTTAAAAATTACCAAAAAGCTTTTAAGACTGTTTCTCAGCACTTACATGTTCTGCTAGTCGATTATTGTATCGACAGAGGCTGAAAATCAGATTACAAGTTTGTCTTATATTGATGCCATCACGAATATGTTGAAACAAGAAGGGGAATCCCTGTTAAAAGTAAAAGTTGTTCATTTAAGAACCATTACTATTTGTGAGATGATCAAATCCTCTAATATACAAAGTATTACCTTTCCTCCTGTTAATGCTGCCATGTCAGTCTGTGATAATGTCAAATGCCTGAAAGGAAACATCAGTGGAAATAAGTCTTTCTTCCCTTTGTGTTACTTTATAGCTATTTGCATCATGACATGCATCAAAACTGTCAGTTCAATTACAATTGTACCAAGCCACCAACATAAAATGATTTTTGAACTTTCTGCTAGCTAAACTTACTTGCTAGATAAACATCTTTCAGACAATTTTTCAAGATTCCAGAATTGATATATGGAAGCCCAAACCTACTTTATTTCCCATTTAATTAACTCAATATTTTTGTGTATTATAAATACTAGGGTGGGTCTGAGGTGCGTTTTTTTTTTTTGACATGAGACCCTTCAAAACAAAACAAACCTCTAAGAAATACTAAAGAGTTTCAGTTACCAGTTGACAATTTCTACATATTTCTTTACTATAGAAAATTTCAGATACATACAAAAATAGTAAGATAATGGAAGTATCCCATTATTCAGCTTCAAATTCATGATCAGTCTTGTTTCATTTGTACCTCCCACTCACTCAATGTGGACTGTTCTGAAGCAGTTCTAGGTATTTTATCATTTAATCTAAAAATCTCAGCATGAATTTCTAATAGATAACATTTAAAACACATAAACACACTACCATTATTCACACTTAAAATAAAACCACAACTCCTTACTATCAAACAATATCCAGTCAGTGTATGATTACCTCAAGTGTCTAAAAAATTTTTTAATAATTTGTTGGCTCAAGATCCAAATAAAGTCCTTTGTTGCAAGTGGTTGAAATGTCTTTTAAGTATCTTACAGACTACTGGTTTCCCCTCCAATTTTGTTTTTATCTTGCAATTTGAGTTGAAGCAAGTAGGTGTTTTGTCCTGAAGAATTTCCCACATTTCCATTTTGCTGATTGTATCCTTGTGGCGTTGCTTTAACCTGTTCCTTTGTCCTTATATTTCCTATAAACTGGTAGTTTAGATCTAGAGACTTGATCATATCTAGGTTTGATCTTCTTAATCAAGCATGGTTTATAGGTAGTGATACTGACTTTCTTCAAGAGGCACACAATGAAAGGTTGTCTTTTTGTAATATTTTCAGTCAATGATGATCATCTCCTAGATCCATTACTTCATTTGGGGTACAAAATACAGATATTCTGATTTCAACATTACTTGCTTGTTCATTAGCTCAAACACTTCCAAGATGGTGAGCTTCCTCTCATTTACCATTTGTTTGCCATGAGGTAATTCTTGCTGGTAAGATGAATGCTCGTTATCATTCCTTTATTACTAAGTTTCCAAAATTATGATTTGGTTTTCTAATACACTCCAAAGGTTACCAGTAAGTAGCTCGTTTGTTTGTTTTTAGGTACCATTATGAACTCATGGATTTAAATATCTGTGATGTATTTTAGTCCTCTTGTAGTTATTCTATTATTGATGCTCAGGTTGTCCAATCTATGACCAGAAGGAACATCCATAAATTGGTTCCTGCCCTTTTAACATAATCTCAATAGTCTTTGATAGCCTCTGCTTTCCAAAAGGACAAAGTGTTCTAGAGTTCCCATTCATTTCTTGCCCAAGACCTGTAATTGGCCATTTTTTCAAGGAACCCTGATTTTCTTCCATAAGAAATGATACCTAGGGACTACAATCTAGATGCCAGTGGTACTCACTGATTCTGAGCTGGGTAGGATTTCTAAGCCTTTTCAGGAAACGGAAGTAGAGAAGACATTTTTTGTTTGTTTAAAGACAAAAATACACCATAAACTCTACTGGTATTTCCAAACTCAAATCTAGTTTTAAAGAATTTACATAAAAAACCTACAATTTTATATTTGTATTTCTTCCGTCTTTGGCTGAAAATCTTGGTTTCTAATGACATTAACAGTTACTTATTTGCTTTATTCTATGATATATGCTAGTTTCTGGATAATAATCACAATTACACTATGAACAATATTCTTAGTAGAACAGTTTAGGATAATTTTACAATTCTTTTTGTCCTTCATGTACAACTAGGAATTTACAGTTAAATTAGTGTGTTGTAAAGTCATTTTAGTGAATTCCTTTCCAGGTGTTATGCCACCAGGTCAATATATAATTCATTTATTTCAGTCTGCTTTTGA
>ML099768.1:11739-27352 GCA_003697995.1 Taxidea taxus jeffersonii
CAAGTTGGTCTCAAGAAAGCTGCTTTGGGCATAGAATGTGACCGGCCTCCATTCAAGATGAGCCTTTTGGCAGTGGTTTCAGTGGAGACCAGGCTTCAGACAGAGCCAGCGGATCCAAGCTGGGGATGAGTCAGAATTCGCTGGCACCTCCTTCCCACCCGTTCAGGTAAACTGGGATGAAGAGCAGACGCCAATCCCAGGTGTAAACTGCCCTCACCTTTTCTCTGAAAGTAGCAGCTCATCTATGTTTCAAACAGCTCGGGGGAATTGCCTGGTTCCCCAGCAACAGTAAGGTAAGGAACTAAAATCACCTGTGATGCTTTTCTGGGCCAATCTGCATTCTGCTGTTCAAGCTTCCTCTCTGTTGTCCTGAGCGCCTGCTGTGTGCGCTGCTGCCCGAGGGACTGGAGACAGGAAGAAATGATGTGCCTTCACCCCGCAGAATGGGCTTTCACTGCGCCTACTGTTTGTACAGGCTATGGGCGGTGCTCACTTGTTCTGATGAATAATATAAAATCACCGGTGGAAATTCTTCTTTATGCAAAAGACAGACAAATAAACAAACAAAAA
Source organism: Taxidea taxus jeffersonii (assembly GCA_003697995.1). Lineage (NCBI taxonomy): Eukaryota > Metazoa > Chordata > Mammalia > Carnivora > Mustelidae > Taxidea > Taxidea taxus. The sequence goes on from ML099768.1 coordinate 12,310, forward strand.
CCAAAAACTCACACACACACAAAATCTTTCTTTTGGTGGAGAATAAATGCTCCATTTCATCCACTTGATGACTTTTTAAATCTAAAGGTTGCCTGCTATTTAGCACTTCTGTTTGTCCCTCTTAGCTCTTTGAGCCTTAATCTTTTCTTTTTTTTTTTAAAGATTTTATTTATTTATTTGACAGAGAGATCACAAGTAGGCAGAGAAACGGGCAAAGAGAGAGAGGGGGAAAACAGGCTCCCTGCTGAGCAAAGAGCCCAATATGGGGCTTGATCCCAGGACCCTGGGATCATGACGAGCCAAAAGCAGAGGCTTAACCCACTGAGCCACCAAGGCACCCTGAGCCTTAATCTTTACAATACATCTCATAACCTCCCAGCATCTGAAATCACCAGGTTGCCTACAACTTCTGGACAAGGGAGAAATAACTATTTTAGTTGTGTGGGCTAGACCACCACCTTTCATCCAGTGAACCCATGTCCCAGAGTGACGGGGATGACCATGAGAACCTGCTCTTCCTTAGGTGGCCCCCGGGGCCAGCTCGCTTCTCTTAAGGGACCCTGGCGCTGTGATGAGTGAGATGACAAGACTTAGAGGTAAGTAGGTATTTTGACTCTATGTGATGTTTACCTTATGCTCTGACTTTGAAACACAGGTTTCAAATGCAAGTCCATTGCATTTTTTTTTTCCTGGGGTCAAAAGATTCCATTGAGTTCCTTGGTGTTGTCTTCTCAACATCCCGAAATGGGGCTGTTTTAATGTGTGTTGAATGAAACAATCCAGGACCCTTCACTGAGTCCCTACCCTGGGTCCATGGTGGCTATTTATGGGATTCTCTGCCTGGTGTTCTCCTTTCTTATCATCCTAGGGACATCTTGCCCCCAGGTTCTTATGGCTATTGCAGGGGTAACATGTTCTGGTGTGACCAGCACTGTTGGCCACAGTCAAATGGTATTGGGTAGCCACTGACCCCAGCTGGGCCTTTACTTCTGGATTTGGGAATGGATGAGGGTGGCCACCTTGTCCCAGTTTGCCCAGGATTTCCCCAGTTGTGCACAAAGAGTTCCATGTCCTGGAAAATCCACACTGTCCCCAGCAAAGGAAGCAGTTGGTTGTCCTAGGCTGGACAGAACATTAAAGCCAATTTCTCTCGGTCACTGAAGCCCTAAGCTAGTCTGCAGTAAGGGAGAATGTGCTGATGTGTGTGGAAGCCTCGGCAGAGAAGGGAAATGGAGAGACCCCAGCCTCATCTTTTTTCTTCCTGTGCTCGGTGCATGAGCCCTCCTCATAGTCCACTAACCAGGGCATCGCCCTTTGTGGTCATTTATGTTGAATGGAGGTTTGTCACCTCAACTGAAAGAAGCCTGAGGGCTGAAATGCTCTGCTCTTGAGCTGTGCTAGGTCTTTCCTTCGCATTTAATCTGAAAACAACCTGTGAGCTAGACAGTAATGTGAAGTTTTACAAACAAAGACACAAAGCCTCAAAGATTTTAAGGGACTGAGGGTCAAGGTCACCAACATAGAAAGATAACAGAACTAGGAGTGCCATCCAGGCCCAGAGACTTCAAGTTTGGGGTCTTATTGTCACATTGCAGCTGCCTCTGCTGTTGATATCTGAATCTGTTAATATTGATGAGGTACAGGTCAGTCTGATATTTTATTCCGAACATCAGCATGTCTGGAAAGGGTCAAGACCTTGCTTACATACCCTTCTTCAAATCCAGCTTGCCCTTTGTGATGGGCAAATCTTTGGTGGCAGCTAATGGTTCTCTCACATTTGCCATTTACCAGCATTTTACATATATCAGGTAATTTAAACTTTACAGCAATCCTGCAGGTTATGGACTATTTTATCCTCACTTTATAGGTAAGGAGACCAAGGTAGAAAGAAGTCAAGTGATGCTCTAATAAGTTGTAGGGTTGGGAGTAGGAGTCTAGGCACTGTTGCTGGGAGTCCCCCATACTTCATTGCTTTAGGGCACTGAAGGAGCATCCCAACCCTGAAACCAAGTTGGTGTGTCCCTTCCTCTGGTATCAGGTGCTGTGGAATCTGGGAGGTTGTTTACCTCTTTGAACTTCCTTTTTATTTTCCATGTGTAAAGACTAAATGAGAGTTACGCAGGTTGCCAGTTTAAGCCTCTGGCTCTTGGTGTGTTCAGCAGTGAGGAGTACATCCATCCAGGCCCCCTCTCTAGATGTAGCACTCTCGTTTCCATTACAGAGAACAGAATCAATTCATGTTGTTTAAGAAAGAAGTGTCTTTTATTTTGCTGGGTTTCTCCCCAAGTATTATATGGCTTACAGAATTGTTGAGAAGGCTGAAGAAGCAGACTAGGTCAACCACTCAAGAACAAATCCCAAATCCGGAGTGCAGAACAGATGGCCGAAGGAATATGGGCTCTTCTCTGAAAAGGAAACCACCGGCTCCTGCAGTCCAGAAGCTGTTCTCTGCAGGAGGCCACCACAGCTTCCACCAGCTTTAGACCCTGCCCGTATCTTCTGTAACCTACACCAGCAAAATGGATGCCCTGAAGCTAGAGATCCCAGCACTGCTCCAGGAAAGCTAAATGGCTCTAAGGCTAAGCTTATCAGGAGACAGAGTCAACAGAAGTAGTACCTCCATCTACTTCTACCTACTTCCTCGTTCCCAGGCATACATGCTTGCATCTGATTGGCTGAGACTGAGGGACAGCTACAACTCTGGTTGCACAGGAGTCTGGGAAATGTAGTTTTTAGCTTTTTAGCCTCTCCCACCCAAGTAGGCAGCAAAGAAGGAGGGTAGAATGGTGTTGGCTACCCATGGTCACAGGGTGCCAATCCACTATCCTGTTGGCAGGGCTATCTGAAGGATGCTGAATGGAGCTTCTGGGTAGAACCGTTAATGTTCTGGGTGCTTAGGCTAGGAGTAGAGTGTGGCCATGGCTAAAAGCCCAACTTTCCAATACTCCTCCACTTTTATAGGACTGTGAGCATGCCTGCTGGGCAGCATACCTCCTCTGGGAGGCAACTGTCTTTGCACGTTTGGTGCTAGGTGGAGTGGGCAGCGTGGCCTGGTTTGCAGCCCTCTGGACAGAAGTTCTGGTTACCCTTCATCCCCGACAAAGTGTGACACTGAGCACGCTTCTTTTCTTTAGTAAGCGAGAGGACTGGCTGGGGCCTCTCGTCACACTTACCAACCTCTAAATTTATAAGAAACAGACTCACTCGTGGTCACTTCATTCCAGAGCTACGCTGGAGAAATAACATATTTCTTTTCAATATCAACGTTGTCAAAACCGCGGTATCTGGGTTTGCATGGTTTCTGGTAAAACAGTGTCCGTTAAAACTATGTCAGTGCAAACGTGGACATAAATAGATAATAAATCCTGATAGGTATATAGGACTGCTATATTTAGACTCAAACCTGTTAACCCTCACAAGATAAAGCTCTGCTTGATGGCTCAGCTTCCAAACTGGGCAAAGGTTCAGAAGTGGAACGTTTGTGGATTTCATTGCTAAGAAAACAGAAAGTAGAAGCAGTCGTCTAGAGTGTCAACACTGATGCTGAATTTTCCTCCTGGAGCCCAGGCCAACATGCGGCCCCCAGGCTTTGGCCCTGTGGAAGTCAGCTGTGAATTCCTGGATTCTATTAGCCTGACATTTTAGGGGCCTAGAGACATTTTAAAAAGCTGAATATGCATACAAAGACCAACGTGTAAGGACTAACATTTAGCTTCTGTTTAAGAACTCCTAGCAGCTGGGGTGACTTTCCTAAGAATAGGCAAGTTCTAGTTGAGGAAAGCCCAAATATACCAATATTTGATCAGGGGCTTTACATGAGAATATTTACATGGAAACGTCTTTAGTATCACAGCAGTGTGCTTCCTTCTCCATTTTACATGAATAAGCCTCTCTTGGCTCTCCAGAAGTCCATCCTTTATGGAGCATGAAGCCCCCCAGAACAGGCAAAGCTCTTCTCTGGAAATGCATATTTTCCTGCTTGCTTGTGGTATTTGTTGTTTGAAAGTCTTAGTTGAGTTAAGAAGCTCCTGAGAACAAGAAGGAAACTTCATCTAGCTCAATTCTCTAGTTGGAAAGAGGCAGTTGGGGAATGAGGTCAAAGTAGGAAAGCCTTGTGGGGGACCCTGACTATCAGCTGCTTGGTCCCTACTCTTGCCCTTGGCCAACCGTGCGTCCAACTCACCTCTTGGACACTGAGTTTCTGCAAGTCAGTCAATTCCTTCCCTTCCCATTTCATGCCCCAGTTTTTCTTTCTTTCTTAAGCAATCAGTGTTGTGTTTCCTGGAAAGATTTCTCCAGTGGCTCAGCATCTTGGACATTTTACTCAGTTAACTTGGATGTTGTCCAGCTTTGCTTGGCTGTAATTATTGATTTATCATTTGACCGAATTCCCTTTTCTCTTTTCTCTACCTTCATCCACACCATTCCTGGAAATGGGTGGGTTGTGGCTAGACCAGGGGTGAGGACACCTGCGTCAGTGTGAGCGGTTTCTCTTCCAGGGCAGGAAGGATGCCCAGAGGAGCTAGTGGTGGAGGGGATGAAGCAGGAAGCTGTAGGTCCTCCACCCAAAGGGGTGCTGAAGGCAGGAGACCAGACATGGAGACAGAAGAGAGCCATCTCAAGGGTAGGACCAGGGAGCGCAGCTGGAGCAAGATTGCGTCTTTATGCTACCAGAGCTAGTGAGGGCCTCTCAGTTGGGCATACAGGCCGGGATGAACTGATGGCATCTATTGTGATTTTAGCACTGTTTGTGTGTGTGTATGTGTGTGTGTGTGTGTGTGTGTGCACATGCGAGTGTGTGTGCGCAGGAACCCATGAATGGCACGAAACTTAAGACACATTCCTTAGTGATGGTTTCTAAACCGTTTGGAAACATTCAACACCCATATTGCACAACAGGCCATGTATTGAGTACTAAATCATGGTGGATAGAGAGCTACTGGTAATGAGGGTGCCCTGATCTGACCCTCTCCCTGCTCCTTAGCTTGGCTATGTGAGTTCTCCTTTATGTGAAGGGATGGGACTGAATAATTTGCTCTCCTTTAATGTGAAGGGATGGGACCAAACAATTAAAAATAAGACAAATTAGAAAAGAAAGGTAACACAGATGTAGGATGTGCACAGAACATGCGAATTTCTGCAAGGCAGACATGAGAATTTGTGGTATCACTACCACCCAGGTCAAGAAATAGAATAATGGCAGTGCCCAGAAGCTAGCTTACATTCCCCTCTAGATCACTGTCTGCTTTTCTCTCCAGAGACAGCCACTGTAGTCTCCATAGTTTGGAAGTCCCTTTCAGCTGCAACATGGAGTAACACCAGACATGGTCGCCATGGATGGAAGACGGCCACAGTCCTGGCCAAAACTGTAGAACATGGAAACTCTGTTGTTGAAGTTCTTCTATGTTTTTTTTTTTTTAAGATTTTTTTTTTTTAATTTGAGAGAGAGAGTGAGCAGGAGGAAGAGGGAGAGAGAATCCGGAGCAGACCCTACGCTGAGCACAGAGCTCTATGTGGGGCTCGATCCCATGACCATAAGATCATGATCTGAGCCCAAACCAAGAGTCAGACACTTAAGCGACTGAACCACCCAGGCACCCCCACCTTTTACATAGTTTTACAACAATGAATTTATAGAACCTAGATGATAGTTCCTTTGGCCATCAGAACTCTACTTCTTTCTTTTTTCTTTATTTTTTTTTTAATAAGTGAGGATGATAACCAAGTTTCTATATCTGTGCTCTCCCCCTGTGTCCTTGGCACTGGGTTTCTGAGGTTGTACTCTGGGTCAGAAAATTCCTGCTTTCATCCCAAAGCTCAGTACCAAGTATAGAGTTATTTTTTCTGGTGGTGCAACTTGAGTTGGGTGGGTACATCATGGTACTAAGCTGTTCCTCGGGGCTGCCAAATTGTGAGTTGGCTTGTGTACTTATGCCCGTAAAAGGTTGCCTTAAGCACAGAGAAAGGGCAAGCATTGTGATTAAATACACAGGGATGTACGTACACACACACACACACACCCAGAAAGCATGGCCACCAGCACAATACCCCCACGATGCTCCCATTCAAAAGATATTTGCAAAAGGAAATGATTTTGAAAATTGTTGGAATGGAAAAAATGGGGGCTGGATGCTGTTCAGAGACAAATTTGTACGTGAGGTTTTACTGAAGAGCTGGTTTCCAGCATGGCTTAGGATCGTTTCGCTGTGGCTTTCCATGTATTAGAGGTTCCTAACCTCTTCCAGTAAGTGACGCAGTTGGAGCTTCTGATCACTCACGAGGGAGCGAGGGACCTTTGCCTTTTTCAGTCCGCCCATAGGCTCATCCCTGTTGGGTCACATCTGCCCATGTGCTTCCTGCTTTGCCACTGGAACATATGTGCTTGCATGCCCACATACCGATGCACGCACACACACATGTGCACAGACATACCCCAGACGCCTTCACTGTCTCTCCATTCCAGTCATGGCTCTTTCTGCCCAGCAATGAGGCTGGCCTGCCCCACAGCCTGCTGGTCGGAAACATGTTGAAAAAGATGGTCCTAGGGATTTCCTTCTGACCCTGCAGCATGGACACACGGTCCCTGTAATGAGCAGAAGCTCACACTCCATTGCGTCCCTGCAAGGACAGAAGTAATTCTCAGCACGTGGTGCCTTTCATGGGTGTGGATCACATGCAGAGCTGGAGAAGGTGATAGTTCTGTTGCATGATTTGAGGAGGAGGGGAGTGCCCGGCTTCTAAACCTATCCCCTTTCCTCCATCCCATCTGCTTGTCAGAGCCACCAAAGTACACCTGCTTCTCTCTGCACCTGTGGGATGTGAAAGAGTTTGGGTCATCAGGAGTTTCCTATTAAGAGGCGGCCAATAGCTCCTAGAGATCAGACTAGTGAGGAGCCGGGGCGAGGGCTGGCAAGAGGCTAAGGACGGCTTTGCTTGGTAAGACCCTTGTGGAGTGCAGGACTTCAGTACTGCAACAGGCAAGAGGGGACATCCTTGTTCCAGGTAAGCACTGGTTACAGATTAGTATGGTCCCCCACCTGCTCTGAATTCACTGGCGGTGGGACTGAGGCTTTCTAGAGGCACGATCTGCTACTATGACAATGAGTTGAGGACCTGTCACAGGCGATGTCCTGCCTGTTTGTTCCTTGGTGCTTCTCTTTCTCTGCAGTGAGAAAGAAGTGGGCGTGGTCCCAGGTGTAGACAATGACCTTCGGGAGCACACTAAAGCTTGTTCAGCATCCTTGATCTGCTCAAAGGAGAGCGCCTCCCTAAGGCCACATGGAGCTGCAGAAACTGGGAATTCATTAAGCCACAGGACCTCCTGTTGGGCTTGACACAGGCCCTTACAAAAACATGAAGATTTTTAGCAGAAGTGAAGCAGCGTCGTTCTTGAATGTGAGTCCACGCAAGACTGCAAAGGAAAATAGAGAGTGAAACCCGATCGAAGCCACCCCCTCTCTCCCAGGCTTCCTTGGGGTGGAGGAGATGTCTGTAGACTGGAAAATGTAATTTCAAGGGGGCCTGGAGAGAGACAGCAATAAAGACCCGTGTGTTTTATTGCACATTCTGTGGGGGAAAGGCTTAGGAAGTGCCTTCCTTAATGGATGAAATGAGAGATGGTTCTAGAGGACAGAGCTTGATAAAAGGGAGGTGGCCCAAGTTTGCACGGGGAGAGGTCATGCTTCTTTAATTATGTGGAATTCACGGAGGGTTTACTCCAGCAGCAGCAAAGCCAAAGTCGTGGACTGCTCAGGCTCTATCAATCGGCGCTGGCGAGGCAGAGATGAGGAAAGGGGTGGGATGGCCATAAGCCCGAATAGCGTTTGCGGATTTCCAGGGTATAAATACTCCTGCGGTGGCCAACATCGGGGGCCCAACAGGATGTCCCTGAACACAGACTTGGGAAGAGAGACATGAGGGGGCTCTCCTGGGCTGCTGTGAGCAAGCTCCAGCCCAGCCCAGCCCGGCCCTGCATACACCACCGGTCACTTGTTCCTCTGGCCTTGGTGGCGGGGTGCTCCGGAGCAGGTGGGGTGAGGGAGCAGCTGGTCCGCGGGTCGGTCCTCAGCCAGGAGCCCACCGCCTGCTTCAGGACGGCAGCCAAGCTGTCCTAGGTGGCAAGAGACTTGGGCTGGGGAGCAGAGCCAGAGGCAGGCCCCTCTCTCCTGAAGCTGGAATTGAAATCTGTAATGTTTTAAAATTATTCCTGAAGCATCTGGAATGCCTCAGAGAAATTCCAGTCAGCCCAGAGGATTCTGAGCAACCCAGGATGCACCCAGCAGAGGAACCTGGGGTCTTGGGTGGGGTGGCGGGGGGAGTGCCTATTACTTGAAATGGACTCTTTTCAGTGCTGTGCGAGCTGACCCCGGGTAACGGGATCAACAGGGGTCACGGGGTCGTCCCTCTTGGAGGCAGTGAAGATTGTTTAGAAAGGACGGGCTCTGGCTTCCCTCGGAGCGCCTCTCTGCTCTCCATATGTCTTATGTTTTTAAAAAAGAGCAGACCCGAATTAAAATGTTCTGTCCTATTACCCCAGAAGGACAATCATACTTGTCAGGCCAAGCGTGCTATGTTTAGACCACTTACGAGGCACCTTTCCTTTGAGTGTAGGGTTTCAATTCTTGGGACTTAGGAGAACTGGGGGGCTGCCCTCTCCCCTCACCAGTAGCCATGGGAAAGGGGATGCCACATGAGGACCTCTTGACCTTTGTGTGGAGCGGCCCCCCTGCACTTCGGGTATCACAGGGAGATTCTGACTGGACAGAGTTTCTGTGGCTAATGATAAACAAATGACCAAAAACCTAAGGTACCAACAGCCACTCCCCCGCCAACAGTAAAACAAAACAAAACAAAACAATACCCCATTAAGTTATAAAAAAAATCCACTGTTTAATGGCTTATTCCTGCCATTTATCTCTAATTTATCCCATGCTTCCAGGACACTTATGTCTTTTGAATCTAAAGACTGGAGAGGTAGGGGGTACATTCTGCAATTTATACTAAGGGATTTATTGCTTTATTCATTTATTGCTAAGGGATGGAAAAATAAGACCCAGTCTCTCTCCTGAAGAGATTTGCTGTTGAATAAGGAGCACAACGTCTTGGGGTAGCTGACACTTGAGTCAGGAGGCAGAGGAGAGCCGCGGGTTTGGTCAGGGGCAGGACGCCATCAGAGCTGCGTTTCCAGAAAGCTGTGTGGGAGGGTAGGTTGGGGAGAGAGACTGTGAGCAGTGCCCGCTCGCGTTTCAGGATAGAGGGCACAGCAGTTCACACCGGTGGAGATGGTGGGAAGGGAGAGAGGAAGTGAATAGGGCGTGAGTCTTCTCATGAAGAGAAACACCAGTGTTCAGAGGAGGTGCTCTGAGGGGCAGGACGGTGAGTCCACCTGAATGGTCCTGCTTGAGAGGAGGCAGGAAGAAACAGTTGTACTCTCCGCGTGTCTCTGGTGTTTCTGCACATCCGTGAGCACGGGCACCGACCGTGTTTGTTCCAGACTCCCTTTCCAAGGATGTTTGTCTAGCCAACAGCCATGGAGGCTAGAGATAGTGTTGTCCTCTGGAGCAGAAGGTAAGTTTGTTTGCTGTCCAGTAGAATAAAGATAAAGTCTACCTCGAAGGTCAGCCTTGCTTGCCTTGCCGTGAGCAATAACGTCTTTGGTCTCTGGCCCAGGAGTCTTGTGTCTCCTTGGAACATTCGTGAGTTGGCGGCAGGCTAATGAGTCAGTCTGCAGCTAGAATGACATCTCAGACCCTTCACGGCACTTGACACATGGCAATAGACATTCAGGTCTCAGTGGGCTTTGCATATCATTTATTTCTATTTTCTTACGTTAGAGATGAGGAAAACTGAAGGCCCAGGTGACTAGCTCTAACACCCAGAGCAAATCGATGGCTGAGATAAGACTTTGTCATAGATGCTCCCAACTCATTTTCTAGAACTTTCTCCACTATCACATGTTGTACTTTGGCTTCAAGTAGGAGGAGATCCAGTGAATGATAACAGCTTCCAGATCTATTGAGTGCTATGCCGGGCCAGCCAGGCCAGCTAGGCATGCTTCTAGAAGCTCTATGAGCACTTGCATCTCATCTAAATTCCCTTTTTTTTAAAAAAAAAAAAAGATTTTTATTCAAGAGAGAGAGCATGAGAGAGAGAGAGAGAGAGAAAGCGAGCATGAGCAGAGGGAGGGACAGAGAGAAAGAGAGAAGCAGACTCCTCGCTGAGGAGGGATTCCCAATTCAGGACTTGATCCAGGACCCTGGGATCATGACCTGAGTTGAAGTCAGATGCTTAACTGACTGAGCCACCCAGGCGCCCTCATTTAAACCCCTTCTATCGTAATTTCAAGTTCAGAGATGAGTAGCCGGAGACACACAGAGATTAAGTGCTGAGTCTGAACCCAGACAGCCTGGTTCCTGCATCTGGGGTCTTAATCAATATCCCGTGCTGTCACAGGCTCATCAAAGTGGGAGAGCCACATTTTTGGACGTGAGGATGGAAAACTTTCAAAGTTTGTGTTTGCATTGGATGGGTCATAACAGAGAGGAAGGTCTATAATGTGTTTTGATTGTAGAGTCAGGGTGAGCTATCCAATGGGATTATTTTAGTTTATAAAACATACATTTCATTTATGATTTCCTTCTGAGTTGAAAAAAGTGCCCAGCAATAAGTTGACAGAAGATATCATTTGTTGAGAGAGAGAAGGGGAGAGGAGAGAGTCAGGAACACAGACCAGCAGGGACAATTCCTTCAAGTAAGAAGGAATAGGCATTCATTTTTGGCTTTTCTTTCAAGTCATATTCAATGTGCCCTGGGCTCTCCCTGTTTGCCGGGAACTGTACTAAGCATTTCACTTGTACTGTCTTGTCAGAATTCCCATGACTCTGTGTTCATCTTGCCCATTTTACTGATAACGAACCTGAAGGCAGCGAGGTAATGGCAGAGAGCAGCTGTACGTCAGAAGCCAGGATTTAACTCCATGCAGTCTTCCTTCAGACTCTGTTCTCTCAACACTGCCTTGGCTGTGTGATCAGGGAAGGCTCCATGGAGGAGGTGGCATCCGAAGGTGAAGCAGGCTTCTGGAAAGGGAGTGGGGAGGGCGTCCAATGTAGAGGCAATGATGCCAACCAAGGCACAGGCAGGTGTCTGATGGACAAGGGGGTAGTGGAGGACAGAGTCAGAAAGGCAGGGCTGGATCATACTCCGGGGGAGAGTCTTGAATGAGAAGCTAAGGGGAGGGAGGTTTGAACTGGTTTTCAAAGAGGACAAGCATATCATTAATGCTGCTGTTCACGACATCACAAAGTGGCAAGAAGACCTCAGCAAGGCTCCAGGATGCTCATGGAATCCTGTCTCCTTCTTTGCCCTGCCTCCCTGCTTGCTTGCTTCCTGCTGGCAGTTTCATGTTCATTAGCTAGAAATCCTTTGCCGTCTTCAACAAGACTCACAGTGCTTCAGCCCAGACTGAGATCCGAATGCATGGACTAGAGAGATGGAACCTTTGCAAGGGAGAATCAGTTGCTCCATTTGGAAAGGTACCCCCACAGGGGATCAGCTAGTACTTGAAACATCCCGCCGAAGGGTGCTCTGTCCAGGGACCTACTACTGTAGGACTTTAGCCATATACCTCCAATCAAAACCAGGGGCTTTTGTCACTAGCACAACAGATGAGGAAAATGACATCCCCAGTGTGTGGGATTGACCTCCAGTATTAAGCCCACTGTATGAGCAGGTAGAAGAATGTACAGGGAATCCAACAGTCTATGCCCTTTGGAATGATGCCCCAGGCTTGATACAGAACAGGCCCAGTCCTTTGGAGGATCCTCACTGCCCAGGTCTAAGGCTTGAACGTTTGTAACGTTGGCCTTGAGTGATGTCAGCCCTTCATGCAAGTGGGATTGAAGCACCCAAAAGGAGGGCAGCTTAGACTTCCTCCCGTCTACAGAACATGAGACCATTAATCAAAGTCTGTATCTGGAGCAGAATTTGGTCTGGAACTAGTTTCCACTGTAAGCTGGAAGGGAAGCTGTGGGGAGGAGAACACAGACCCATCTCCTTCTCATCATTGAAGGCTACTGATATGTACCCAAAAGATCCTGATCATTGGGAAGGACCACATAGACTTGTGCCCATTTGCCACCCTCACGTATCAGGCAGATATGACTAATACCTTCATCTGACAGATAAGGAAACTGAGGCGTGGAGGAGAGGGTCAGCCCACCCAAGGCCATACAGCCAGGAAAGGCAAGCTCCAAGATTCAAAATGTCACCTTCACTTGTTCTGCTAAAGCAAAATGTATCTGTCATTCCTTCCTCGTCATGAAAAATTAATTTGTAGCAGGGAAAGAGTGGAGATTATATACGTGGAATTGCTATTTAAAATACATGACTGTCAAAGGTCTACATTTTTAGAATTCATTGCCAGGGGCAGCTGAAGTTGTGCATAGGCCATGCCCAGCCCTATGGCTTTCACTCATCCCTTCCCACTCTACGGGATCCAAATATAGTTTTTAACATTGGTGCCTTTCCCTCCGGCTTATTCTGATCTGATTTTAAGGGCAAAGAAAAACACTGAGCTTGGCTTGGGTAAAACTGGTATTCACCTGCCTGGTATTCTTTTCTTCCCATAATCGAATGCTAGTCTTGGTTTGGAGAAGGTGGATTAATGAGGTCTGTGTGGAAGGGATCTCCAAAGAACTGATGTCCCCTTTTCCTAGATGAGGGTTAGACCAATTAAACTTGGTCTGAGCCATTTATGGAAACTCTATCCTTCTTTGCTGATGGGTAATGTATGGGAGATCATATAACCCTATCCTAAGCAATAATGGGGGGTTTAGTGAGCAATTTGGAGGAAGATTTCCTTTCTGATAAAAGTTAGAGAGTATTATGAGGAGAGAGTGCCTTTGCTCCCACCCTCTTCAGTCTTGCTTGGATGGCACACTGTCATGTGAAGACATGTTGTCTGGTTCTCTAGCAATCATCTTGTGTCCATGAGGTGAGACCCACCAACATGTGAGGATGGCAGGGCAGAAAGAACTGGGCTTTTTGGTGGCAATGTTGAGCTCCTAACTAACCCTAGAGAGGCTAACCTCCAGCCCCATTGTAATAGTTTAAGCCACTTTCAGTTGGGCATTCTGTTAGTGTAGCTAAATGCTCTTCTAACTGCATGATTGTTAATTAGTAAAACACAAAACAAGGGAGGAGTGACAATTCTCTGATGGAAGAGTCAACCCCGATGTTCATGAACAATGTATCCTAAGACCTTGATTAATCCCATATTCATAAATCTGTGATAGGCCCATAAAATATGAAAAAGAATCACTAAAAAAAAATTGAGACTCCTTGTCCTATCTAATAAGGGATGTTCTGGTTGTAAGTTACTGAGAAATCAGTGAAAGGAATCTACTGGCCCATTAAGTGAAAGGTACTGAAAGTAAGCCTCAGATATGGCTTGATCCAGGTGATGCTATGAATTCCTAGTCCCTCTTCATCACTCAGTTCTGTCTTTTTAGAGTTGACTTTCTGTTCAGGCTCCATGCGGCAACAAAAAGGCTGCCATAGCTCCTGCGCACATTCTCCATTGTTGAAGTCCAGCAATGAGAAGATGAGTTCCCTCCAGGGCACTAGCAGTACTCACTGTTTCGGTGGGCTCTGCCCAGGCCAGGAGAATGCCATCCTTTCATTTAGGTCCTAGTCATCCATCTCGCATTGGTACTTGAGTAGGGGCAACTTCACCGGGAAGTCCAGAGACTGAAGATGGGGAAAGGCTGCTTTTCCAGAAGAAGAAACTAGGTGAATGAATGTTGAATGGCCCCAACTGGAGATGTCATGTGTGCCTCTGCAGGTCCTTTAAAAAGTCTGTTCTTGCTCAAACACCACTGATCTCTCCACCATTCTCATTTTTATTTTTTACTTTTTAAAAATATTTTATTTATTTATTTGAGAGAGAGAGAGATCACAAGTAGGCAGAGAGGTAGGCAGAGAGAGGAGGAAGCAGACTCCCTGCTGAGCAGAGAGCCTGATGTGGGGCTCAATCCCAGGACCCTGAGATCATGACTTGAGCTGAAGGCAGAGGCTTAACCCATTGAGCCACCCAGGCACCCCTCCATTCTCATTTTGAAACACACACGTGCACACACACGCACACACACACTGTGGAATTCCATCACACACACATTATCAATCAGCTTCCTTTGCTGTGTCATTTTTCTTGAGGTTTTTATATGCAATAAGCAGAGAGCACTCCAGCCATGGGCAGAATGAACGCAGAGAGGTCTGCTAAGACCCCCACCAGCCTCAAAGTGTCCATAATTAAAATGCACACCTTGGAAAATTACAAATGAGCACAGGGCATGTAGCTTCTGGTTTTGCTCCCAAGTGATCGGAAGCCTAAGTTCATGAAGTGACAAAGAGCTACAGTGATGAACATTTTACGGTGAGTGACAAAAGAGCTTGGGAGGACAGACAGATGGTGGAGTGACCCTATTTGTGACTCCATTTATCACAACTTAGCTGAAAACAATGGATGCTCTTTCCTGCACAGCTGTCACAAGGCCGAGGGTGTGTCTGGGGGAAGGCCACAGAGACCCTCGAAAGAGTTGCTGAAGGCAGTGGTATCCCCCATCCATACTGCGGTGTCTTCTGGAATGTGGGGCTCACAGCAGGAGGGAGATAAGTGATGCTATTAGGGGTAACATAAATAAGGCCTTTCCCCACTTTAATAGCTATCATAGTATTTGTTTGTATTAGGTTAAAAGAAAAACCATGCCAAACTAGTATGCTAAGCTTTGATCTTATGGTATTGCTGCTGAAGAGGGTGCTGAGATGAGCAGCTTCCTGTATCTACCTTGTGCAGACCTTGGGAGCCACCAGCGTAGCACCCATGTGTCATTGGTCCACCGAATTTCCTCCTCCTGAGCTCTGGATTCCTTTTTCAGCTCATGGAGTTGTTGGCAGAGCTCAGGTCCTTGTGGTAGAAGGGCTGAGGTCTCTGTTTTCCTGCTGGCTGCCAGGGGGGTCCAAAGGCCACCCGCGGAGCCTGGCCACG
>RCUC01121269.1:0-10454 GCA_003697995.1 Taxidea taxus jeffersonii
AAAAATTTGTTGATTTCTTTGTTGATTACTCTAAGCTAACTTCTAACAAATAGAGCGCAATCTGACAACAGCCTATATAGATTGCTTCTAACCCAGGCCAGTTCCAAAGGACCCTGGGAGACTGATCTTCCACCATTTCCCAGACTATGGTTCCTTCTAGGCTGATGATGGTGTGTAGACCAGGGAGAGGGTGTGGGTGCATAATTACATGATTTATTCTCCGGTTGTCCAGTAGAAGCAACAAGTCAACAGCCCCAGAAGTCTCACTTCTGCTTTTAGTTCACAAATCAGTCTTCATGTTCATTCCTTGCCCAAATTATAAGTTCCCCCAAACTTCTCTTTTGACCTCCCTGCTCCAAGATGGAGCTAATTGTCTGCACGAAGCCGGTTATTCAGCATAGAGTCTGCATGTAGACTTACATTACTGTTTTCCTGTTTGGAGTGTATTTTTTCCTTACCATAAAGCCACTTCCAAAGGCAAGGGGGATGCACCACTAGGTCAATTAGAAGTGGGCATATGTGGCTCAGAATTAGTTGGCTATTATGTGCCTCAGACTTAGTTGGATATTATTCTGATTTTTGAAGTCACAGATGCAAAATATCCCACAGTTCTGCTTTTTTATCTTTTCCTTTACCCCACTCCCTGTCTCTTGCTACAAGGTCTGGCTGTTCTGTTCGATTTCTCCTAAATTTGCTAATTTAACCCAATTTATTTCTGCCGCCTACCTTGATGCCTTTTTCTTTTCCTACAAAAAAAAGATTCCCCTTTAAACTCTCCCTCTGATTAACACTCATGTTTCAGCTTCGGGCCACCTGCTCCCCCATTTACCCGCTTCTCCCCTGTTGCTATCCACTTTCTAGGTAAGCCATTTAAAGTGAGCTTTAGGATCCCAGTGAGCTCTCAGTGGTGTATTTAAGGGCCAGGAAAACAGCTCTGAAAAGAAAAGATACAGGCTCTTGCGTAATACCGGGGTATGCCCAGAAACACCCCCATCTGCTGCTCCCTACTTTTAAAGGGTGAGATATCAGAAGGAGGAGAGAGGTCAAGAAGAGGAAGCTGGAGTTGGAAGGTATGAGAAACAGCCTAAAACTCTGAATAGTGGTTCCGAAATAGAATAGTGGAATTTATTCCGGCAAAAGAAAATTAAGCTCTATTTCCCCCTATGTCTAACTCACATGGAATTTGAAAATAAGGGAGACTCCAGCTCAGATATTAACACACTCTGCAATGATAGCTGCATATTGCATTTGCCATAGGGGTGACGTGTGGAAAGCACATTCTTACATGCTGAACCATTCATGTTCCTCCTGGGTTTACTTTGTTAGTATAATAAGTTTATCTTTGTGAAGGCTTTTGTTTACTTTGATTGTGAACAATCTCTGTTTTTTCCCCTTATCTTTCTACTCTTAAGTTGACTTGCATATGAGTTTCAGCCAGGAAAACATCTAGAAGAGCATTAATTTTATGTGCCAAGATTGATTTCTTTGTCCCTGAACCATAGTCTGACCAGCTTTAAGGACATACCTTACATATTTTGTTCTGCCTAAAATGGTTTGGCTGTTTCTGAAGCATTCCCTGGTCTGGGTCTCTATCCCCATATCTTGTTTCTAGAGATATTTGGGTAGCGGTATCATTTGTTTTAGATTGTATGACCCTGAGCATGACTTGTGATTTCATATCTCTCCTATGACCATTCCCGGGGCTTAAAGTGAAACTTCAGGGCAAGACGAAATCTTGTCTGTGATTTTTATCTTTGTCACGAATCCTGAACTGGATGTTACCACTGTTCTCCAAAAGGCCCATTGCAAAGCTGCCCTTTAGACAATAGCTTTGCTTTGGCTGCTGCTTCCTTGCTTCTGGAAATACTTCTGGGTCATGCAGGAAATTGCTGAAGGCACAGGAATTTCTACTGAGCCGTGAGCCTGGACTAAGCTCATGTCTGCTTGACCCCAGTGTTTTTAATCTCTAAGCTTAGTTGTTGTAAAAAATTCTGAACCTCAGGAACTTTTTTTTTTTTTCAAAGTTTTATTTATTTAAGTAATCTCCACACCCAACATGAGGCTTGAACTCACAACCCTGAGATCAAGAGTCACATGCTTCTCTCACTGAAACAGCCAGGTGCCCCTAAACCACAGGAAATTTATAGTAAGAATTAACAATTTCCTCAACACAAAGCCCTTCAGATTTACCTCTGGCCCATGTACCTACACCGGTGATTAAACTGTTAAGAGATGTGAATATACAATTTTGTGTTCTAATATTTTTCTGGAGATTCTTATTCCAATTTATTTGTATCAACCTTCCATTCATTGTGATGTTCATATAATTCCTATATTGTGGTCTTTTTTTTTTTTTTTTAAGATTTTATTTATTTATTTGTTAGAGAGAGAGAGAGCAAGCACAGGCAGACAGAGAGGCAGGCAGAGGCAGAGGGAGAAGCAGGCTCCCCGCCGAGCAAGGAGCCCGATGTGGGACTCGATCCCAGGACGCTGGGATCATAACCTGAGCCGAAGGCAGCCGCTTAACCAACTGAGCCACCCAGGTGTCCCTATTGTGGTCTTTTTGATAAGCCATTTAGTTTTTAGTTTTTTTTTTTATTGTGTATTTATTGTTTTTATTTTCAATTCATAGGCCTCTTGGCCTTTAGAAACAAAAGCCTTGAAATGATCATTTGGTCTCAGGCTACAAAATGAGAGTTTGTTAACAACTTAGCCTTGCCTGGAGAAGGATATTGTAGACCTGAAAAATTTATTCTAAGCTAGATATCTGTTAACAAGCAGACAAAAACAATTCAAAAAATTAAAAGCAAACAACAAAACATAAAAAACCCCTAGCAAGCATTCCTTACGTCAGTGTGACTATGTCCAAGTTTCATGACTTCATAATCTAATCCAGGAATAGCACATATCACACAATAGCCACTGTTTACAACTTGTAATTATCCTGTACGTGTAATTTATCATCAACTCTTTTCATTTCACATCCAACACAGATAGAGGTTTTATTTTATTTTATTTTTTAGATTTTATTTATTTATTTGACAGAGATCACAAGTAGGCAGAGAGGCAGGCAGAGAGAGGGAGGGAAGCAGGCTCTCCACTGAGCAGAGAGCCCAGGACCCTGGGATTATGACCTGAGCCGAAGGCAGAGGCTTTAACCCGCTGAGCCACCCAGGAGCCCCAGATAGAGGTTTTAAAGTCATTATTTTAAGTGGGCGATGCAATAGTGAAAAGCTATTGCAGATAAACTTGTGGTCTACCTTGCTGTCTCTAGAACTAAGAGGATCCTGTTGCATTATTTCCTGGAGTCAGGATCAAAAGGTAATATATTTCATGATGCTTAAAGTTATTGTCACCTTGTTTCCCAGTATACAGTGATGCCAGCTCAGGGTGAGTTTATGGTTTTCCACCATTTGACGGTAATAGGTGTTACCATAGAAACATTTTCTGGGTTTATGTAGAATGATTACTCAAGGTTTAAACATGGTAACTACTGCTATTGATAGTGAAGTAAACGACCCACATTTCCTTTTTTTTTTTTTTTTAAAGATTTTGTTTATTTGAGAGAGAGAGAGAGAGAGGTTCAAGCAAGCTATTGGAGCGGGTGGATGTGGGATAGGGCAGAGGGGGTGGGAGAAACAGGTTCCCCGCTGAGCAAGGAGCCTGTCCTGAGGCTGGATCCCAGTACCCCAGTACCCCTGAGCCAAAGGCAGACGCCCAACCGACTGACCCACCCAGGCTCCCCAGATCTGCCCTTCCTTTAAAAAAAACATCTTACATTCACTCTGAATAATTTGTCAAAAGAACACACAGTGTTTTCCCGTGTGATCTAGACTGGTTACAGTAACACAATACACAATTAAAATATTGTGAGATACTGTTCAGGGATAAATAGCTTCCAGGGTTTTTAAAAATTGTGGTAGTATCTATGGACACAAAGGATTATGAGAGTTTCAGTTGTAGCTTCTTACTGTTTTTATTTCTCTTGTCAGGTTGGTGGGGGGGAGTTAAGGACTCCGAAGGAACACTAGAGGGCGCTCGTGGCTGCCTAATGGCCCTGATTAACCTTCCCATTCATTTTCTTCAGTATTGTCTCCAGGGAAACTGGCAAGGGCACCAGGGCACGTGGTCTCATAAATGCTGCCTCATTTATCCCTGGCATGACAGTCTCAGACAACCAGATATGCAAAGGGATGATTACTCTTTGGAGATTTGTGTGCCTTTTCTTTTGGTAATGCACTACTTGGTTGGTTCTAAGAACAGAGACAGCGAGAGGTTTTTTGTTTTTTTTTTTTAAGATTTTATTTATTTATTTGACAGAGAGAGAGAACATAAGTAGCAGAGAGGCAGACAGAGTGAGAGGGAGAAGCAGGCTCCCTGATGAGCAGAGAGCCCAATGTGGGGCTCGATCCCAGGACCCTGAGATCATGACCTGAGCTGAAGGCAGAGGCTTAAACCCACTGAGCCACCCAGGTGCCCCGAGACATCGAGAGTTTTTGGCAGAGGGTAGGCTGATGCTCAGATAAAACCCTAGGTGCGGTTTGCTCACACAGAACCTCTGCCAGAGGGATCTGGGCCTCGAACCACAGAGCAAGGGTTGCTCTGGTGCCTGTGAGTTGAACTCAGAAGCCGGCATTCAGAGCTCTTAATCAGCACTTTGAAATGGGGTGGGAACTGGACGTGGAGGGGACTAAAGGAAGGCCAGGCAGGGGAGGAAGGAACAGACACAGGGCTCCTGGGAGGGATGGAAACCGAGGGAAAAGGAAAATAGCCTCGAGCCCCTGGAGCCTGGACTGATACTCCTATAGGAAGTGAGGAAGCAACATGGCTCTTCATTATTTTGCTCCTATCAAAACAATTAGAACAGTATTCTTTTTCCTGAATCTAGGTAGTTTCTTTCTCTGGGGAGCTCAGAAGATGTGATTTCATTAGCCCTAAGGGCAGCTATGTGAGGATAACTCCCCCCCAGTGCCACCTGGTTTCCTGAGCAGGATATCACGTCCTCAAGAGGGAAGAGCAGTGAGGCTGGAGGGAAGCAGGGCTGTGTTTCCTTCCTCTGTAGCCTGGTGACCGTGGTTCTGTGGGTCTTCCTGGGCTGTCATCCATGGGCTAGGGAAAGACTCACGAGCACTGCCTTCCCATAAACTCAGGCCATCTCCAGAGACTTCCTCTTAAAGCCTTTGGTCTCAAGTTTTCTTGGATAGGTCTTCAAACAAATTCAGGTTTCTCCTATGTTAAAAACAAACAAAACTCCTCAAATCACTCTTCCCTCCCTGGAGCAAACTTCCTGTCTTTATTTTTCTTTTCTTCATCAAGAAAGAGGGATCTTTAACAACAGTAAGAGATTTGAAACCACCGGAACTATCTTAGCTGTCCACATACACTTTGGTTTAGGCAAGAGATGGATTTTTATCCCCAAAATTAAAAACAGAATTTGAAAACTATTTAGTTACGTAGGAAAAAGCTTCAGATATAATGTAAATGAAACAATCCGGTGTACAAAACTTGCATATAAGGTATGATTCCACATAAAAAATAACAAACCTCCCTAATACAGGCATAGAAAAATGTCTGGAGGGAACTGTCCCAAGATGTTAATGATGGTGGTGGTTATCTCTGGGCTGAGAGTATGAGGAAGTTAAATTTTCTTCTTTATACATTCTTAAAATTTAAAAAAATGGCTTTAATTTTTATAATCAGAAAGAGAGTTCTATTGTTATTTGTCTTGTTTTCCCCACTTCCTCTGACTGCCTTCTTTTTTTTTTTTTAAGATTTTATTTATTTATTTGACAGATGGAGAAATCACAAGTAGGCAGAGAGGCAGGCAGAGAGAGAGATTGGGAAGCAGGCTCCCCGCTGAGCAGAGAGCCGGACTGGGACTCAATCCAAGGACCCTGAGATCATGACCTGAGCCGAAGGCAGCGGCTTAACCCACTGAGCCACCCAGGTGCCCCCTCTGACTACCTTGTTAACTAATGCTTGACTTTCACCTTCTACGCCCTTATCTTTCCTGAAGTTGTTCTCTTCAAGGTCACAGTGATTGTCTGATTATTTATTCAGTGGTGTTGCTCCCCAACCAGTGGTCTGGTTGGACTCCTTCCTCTTCCTGGTTCCCTTCCGCCATCCATTTAGTTGCTGGGTGTTCAGAATCCTATTTCTGTAACATCTCTTTAATCAAATTCTTTTTGTTGTTGTTGTTCTCATTGTGCCTTATCTAGTTCAGCTGCTCTGTCTGATAACCTGGGGCATTTTGATAATATGAGATAAGGAACCCATCCTGATTTAGCCAGGTTAGGGTGGGTGGTTAGGGCGTGGGAGCTGGTGGTTCTGGGTATGTAGATGAGAGGTCCAGGAGTGGTAATATTTCCAGGCACAGACAGCTTTACTGTGGGGGTACCCTATGCAGAGGGAGGGAGCATTCTCTATTTCACTGGAAAAAAAAAAAGCAGCATAGCACCATAAAAATGAGAGACTGGCTGTGGTGGAAATTTCCTTTGCAATTAGTGCTAAAGCCATTGGCTGTATAGTCTGGCTTCTTAGGCTAAGTGTAAGTTCCCATTTTCCTGCCAAGAAGTGAGAAGGAATCAGAGTGAACTGCGGACAATTATAAACACTCCTGAGACATGGAAATATCTAGGGCAAGGATTCCTAGGAAAATCAGCCCAATCCTAGGACAGGTTACATCTGTCTTTTAATTTTAGTAAACCCAATGCTTGACTCTTAGTAGGCACTTGGTCAAAATTTGATGAATGAATGAATGGACAAGGAGTTGAATCTATGTACAATAGAAAGTATGATCACCTTTATTTTAGAATCTATATCTCTATTAATGCAGCCTAAGACTACACTGATGTTTGTGGGTGCCACATTACGTGTGTGACTGACCCTGATTTTGCTATAGACCATGGTCCTCAAACTGGGATATATTTCTGAATCACTTGAGACATTTAAAAAGTGTACAGATATCTGGGTCTACTGAATCAGAATCTCCTGAATGAGAAGTTGTGGGTCTCAGTATTATATATTCCACTGGGTTCCTCTGGTTAAACCTCTGCTGTGGCCTGAAACATGGACATAGCTTTCATAAGCATTGCTGTGATGTCATAGGTACTTCCTATGTTTTTGCAGCTAAATTTTTTGCTCAATTTTATCTTGTCAGTTTTGGCTCATTGCTCTTGCTCATCAACATCTTTTTGATCATGGTTCTGTTATTCACGGTATTAGCTATGTTCCCCCAGATTTGTGTCACATGCAAATTAGATAAGCTTGCCTTCTTTTTCTTCATGCAGGTTGTTGAAAAACATATTCAACATGAAAGGATTAGGGTTGAAATGGATTCATCAATTAACACCCAGAAAAAAAATAAGCTTTTTTTTTCTTTAAAGAGAGAGAGCAAGTTTATTTATTTGTTTTTTAATATTTTATTTATTTATTTGAGAGAGAGACAGTGAGAGAGTATGAGCGAGGAAAAGGTCAGAGAGAGAAGCAGACTCCCCGTGGAGCTGGGAGCCGGATGCGGGACTTGATCTCGGGACTCCAGGATCATGACCTGAGCCGAAGGCAGTCGCTTAACCAACTGAGCCACCCAGGTGCCCATAAGCTTATTTTTTTTTTTAACAACAGTTTTTTTCCCCTTCACAAATGCATTTTAGAGGGGAGTAACACCAGGACACACAGAGGAGATTTCATTTGTATTTCCAGCTCTGCTAATGCATATTATCTGTGACCTAGGGCAAGTTACAATTTCTGGTTCTAACTTTCAGAGGAAAACCACAGAGAGGAGAGATTAGTGCTCTTAGCTAGTCTGACTCCTCTCCTGTTTTTCTCTTTGGACCTGCCCCCTGTTCCAATCATTCCTTCTAGAATCTCAGTCTGGTGTGGCCCCTGCTATCACCACTGTGGCTGCCCAGGGCAGAATTTCCCTGCTCTCATGCCAAGTATGGACAGATCACCTGTTCCACTAGACCAGCCTGGATTGGGAAGACATTTTTCAAGATGACTTTTCTGATGGATAAAAACAAATAATCCTAAGAAAATAACAAGGAAACTATATACACAGAGAAATGGGAGATACTGTTTACTCATCAAGGATTTGTTGGGTTTTTATGATGCATTGATCATTGTTCCTAGTCCTGAGGACACAGCAGGAAGACAAAGTCTTGTCCTCATGAAGCTCACTATTCTACAGTGGGGGAGACAGAGAAGAAACACATAATCAGATATTAGGTGGTGAAAATGCTTTGGAGAAAAATAAAGTCTGGTAAAGGGGATAGGGAGGGCGGTTGGGGATTGCTATTTTATATCACATGTTAAAGAATGGTCTCTCTACTAAGCTAACAGGTAAGCAGGGATCTGGAGGATGCAAAGAAGTGTTGGGGGAGAGCAAAGGCCTTGAGGCAGGAGCATGAGGGCTAGGAGCAGCTAGGAGGCTTGGGAAGGAGAAGGTGACTAAGCTGGTGGGAGATGAGATAGAAGAGGCAGCAGGGGGGCCATGCTATGTTGTCTATGGTAGAGACTTCGGATTTTACTGAATGAAATGAAAAACCATTGGAGAGTCTTTGAATAGAGAAATAACGTGATCTGACTTAGGTTTTTAAAGGATCATCTGGCGGCTGTGAAGTCAATAGATTGTATTGGGCAAGTGTGGGAGAAGGGAGACCAGCGGGTTGGGGGGCGGTGACGAGGTGGTGAAACTACTCAGATTGGGAATGTCAGGCAACTTGGAAGGTCAGCTAGCAGGAGGTGCTGTTGAGTTAGATGTAGGGTGTGTGTGTGTGTGTGTGTGTGTGTGTGTATGTGTGTGTATATGTGTGGAGTGGGGAGAGGTGGGAGTCAACAGAGAGACTCCAAGATTTTTCATCTGGGTAATTGGAATGGCAGCGTTGCCTTTTGTTGAGAAGGGAAGGCCTGGGCATGGTGGCCATGAATTTAATTGTGGACATGTTAAGTTTGAGAGACTTTTCAACATCCAAATGAGTCAGGAAGCTGTTTGGAAAATAGGAACCATTCTATTTTCTATGTCAAGAAAAGGGTTACCTCAAAAAGGGGTGCTTCAAAACTAAACATACGTGTCTCCATATCCCCAGGACTTGAGCTCTGTCCTTGACCTTGTCTATTTAGTCTGTCTCATTCATTTTGCAAAATATCCTCATTTACTACTTGCTAAAGCCGGTCTTCCCTTTGGAGAAGCCTGACTTTCTTCGGCTGTGGTTTTCATGAACTAGTTTCTGTCACAGGCATTCCTGGCATAGGCTGGGCCAATCTGATGGTGGATGGAAGACTTTGGAGCTTTTTCCTAATTCAGAACTGGAGACTTTGCCTGCCTGCTCAGTTCTGGTTTCCCTGTAGAGGGGGACTGAGCCTCTACCTCATTTTGCAGAATGGAGATGACTAAGATACCATGGGCTGGGTATCTTTCCAGAAGTAACCACTTCCCCATGTTCCCTGTGGTGACTCAGTAGAGTGTCCCCCCCCCCCCACCCCAATGTCTCCACCCATTTCCATTGCCCACAAAAGGCGGAACACTGCAGGTTTCCCATAGAGAGACCTCTTTAAACCAACCCAAAGTCTCAAGAAGCAAAGATCTATCCCATTCATGTTCCTTTCTGTAAATTCGGGAATGGATTCTGATTAAGATACATGGTATCCCAAGATTCTGAGTATCAAGGGTCATAACACAAACATTTAAGAAATAAGAGAAGGAAAATGTAAAGAAAAGCAAAAAGTAAGAAACATTACTTCTGATCTTAATTCTAGGGAGGATTCTATAGTTAGAACTACAGCATTCTTATTTTATAGGTTTTCTTGGATGATGCCCAAGACGTCAAGTCAACCATTGCTTGGTCTCAGGTCAGGCTGGGACTCTTAGAATTTCACTCCTACCCCTTTTCAGTTCCATTCCTTTTATCTCCCTTGAAGGTGGTAATGAACCGTTAATTGCTTAAGGATGGGCTCACTGACAAAGGAGGAAGAGTAAAGGCAGGAAACTATTGACAACAGGGCATTTCAAAAAACGGTTAAATAACGAATTATCTGCAATTGGTAGACCCTCAGATTAAACAGAGAAGAGCGGACCTGCTCTGCCCCTGGCCCCCACCTCACCCTGCCCCATTCTCTCTGTAGAGGCTTTACAGTAGTGTTGCCATTTTCCTCACAGGCCCCCCAAGAGAAGAAAGCTCTGGGTTCTCTAGAGGTCATTATCAAGGGCAGAGACTTCTGGGTAATCCCAGAGGTGTATTTTTTCATTTAGGGGGCTTCCCTCCACGGGAGAGCCTATAACTGAGAAACTGAGAACCAGATAGAGAAGCTGTATTAGTGCTTTGCCTTGATTTAATGGCTGTGCCCCCCAAATCATGCTTTCCACGTACCAACTTGAGAGTGAGAGTTTGAGGTTCCATCCACCTTGCAGCTGAGAAGGCGCAGCAAAGAGGGGGAGGGAATGTTCGCTCCCTACC
>ML099769.1:0-14426 GCA_003697995.1 Taxidea taxus jeffersonii
AAAGTATTAAAATGGCAACAACGACCCCAGAGAAATATGCACAAAACAAATTAGAAGAGATGTGAAACAAACAAACAAAAATTTTTTTTAAAGAGGGAGAATATAATCAGGTGAATAGAACAGAGCAATACACTGGATCCTACATGTATTCTGGTCTGTTAGAAGAAACTGCACCGAAAATTGTAAAGAAAGAAATATATACATACATATATATAGGAGATATATATCATTCATTCATATATATATATACACACAAAAATAAAATCATATATAATGAAACAATAAGATGTAACTATAAAAATTAAAATTAAAAAACACTTAAAAAAGAGTTTTCTTTACTCTTTAAAAAAGAGTTGATAAAGTAAGAAATCTGTTGACAAGGAAAGAAAAAAATTAAAATTGAAAAACTAAAGAATCATGAGGGGAAAAAACATTTTCGATATACTATTTTCCCCTTGTGTTGGAGGTTGGCAGTTCTGTGTGATTGGTAGACTTGGTCATAGCAGGATCTTCTTGCTGATATCCTGGGAGACAGCCTGTTGCATTTATTCTCAGGTATCACTGCCCCAGGTGGAATTGCACTGCCCCTGCCAGGGGCCCAGGCTGAGTAAGTGGCTCTGGATTGCTCAATGTGGCTTTTGTTCCCTGAAGTTTTCATGCCACTTTAGAGGATGAAAATAAAAATGGCAGTGCCCTAGTCTCCAGCCCCGGAGTCAGAAGCTTGAGGCCCCACTCCTCAGTGCACCCTTGGGGAAAAACAATCATTCCTGTCTCCCTGGTCTCCCTCCACACTCTTTGTTACCTAGCCTGTGACTGAGCATTTCTGTCTTAGGCACACGACCTCACTTTGAATCTCCAAACCCCGTTGACTCCTGCGTCGCGTACCCATTCTACTCCCCCTGGGGGAAGAAGGTGGGGTCTTGTCAGTTCTGCCGCTTGTTGGGCCCCTGATTGGAGAGTGGTCACCCAACCATGTCAAGGTTTTGGGTTTATTGAAACCTTGAGCTGAAAGCCCACTCCTGGGCTCATTGATTGATTGCTCCTGGATTCCCTGCTCTGATTCTTGGGAATTGTGCTACACTCAGGCACCCTGGTCTTCCTGTGACCCTGGGTTCCTGAGACCACACTGTCCCATCTAGGATTCTGCCCCACTTTGCCACCTGAGCACCTTCCAGGCAGGGAAGTACCACACCAGAGCAGACTACTAAAAGCTCTGATATCACTCTCTGCTATATCACTTTCTGGTACCCGGCTTATGGAGGCTCCCTCCCCCAACAATTTATCTTCCCCATATATCGCCTTGTTTTCTCTTCTCTGTACCTCCTACCCTATAGAAATTGGTTGATTTTCTACTTGTAGAACTGCAGCAATTCTTCTCTTAGATACCCGGTTGAGTTCACAGGTGTTCAGAATGATTTGACAGCTATCTAGCTGAATTCCTGGGATGAGACAAAACTAACGTCTCCTACTCCTCTGCCATCTAGGAAAGTTCAGTGTGATGGTATTTGAAGATGGGCCTTTGGGAAATAGTGAGGTCACAAGCATGGAGCCCTTGAAGGGAATTAGTGCCCTTATAAGAGGAGACATGAAAGAACTTGCTTCCTCTCCTTCTGGGCCATGAGAGGATATAACAGGAAAACCACTATCCATAAGCCATGAAATGAGTCCTAGCCAGACACCAGCTCTGTATACACACTGGTTTTGGACTTCCTAGCCTCCAAAACTATGAGAAATAAATGCTGTTGTTTAAACCACCTAGTCTATGATAGTTTGCTCTAGCAGCAAACCCATGACCTTTTTAGGTAATTAATTTCACCAAGAAAGAATACAAGGGTTTAATGACAAGGTGGCATCCTCCCTGGACTCACAGACTGGTCTTCAGAGTGATAAAGCAAACAGAAAAGGATTAAAAAGATTTTGGATTTGGGGTAGATTTGGTAGATTCAGAGTTGGGGTGAGCAGCCATTCTAGATTGTCTAGGGAGGAGGGGATTCTTGAGATTAAAAGCAGGACAGTTAGCTATTTCATTTTTCAGAGGGGAGGGGATATTTACTACCAGAAGAGGTCAGTACTGGAAAAAGTGTACTGACCTTCTTCTTCTTCCTTCATAGTAGGAGTGAGCCATGTGCCTGGTGACACTAGAAGCAGCACTGAGCATGCACAGTCTCCCTGCTCGCCCCCTGCTCAAGCATGTGCTCTTCAGTTCCCTACATGGGCGCTTGTGGGGCAGGCTCGGGGCTTATCCAGGAAGACTGGCTATTCAGCGTACAAATGGGTGGAAAAATTCAGTCTGTGGGGGAAAGAAATGGGAAGCTTTATTTGGCCACAGGTCCAAGCACTGTTCTCCAATCATCACTAACAGCCATGAAGCTGCTATTATTCCTACCTGACATCTGTGTCTATTTCTAAATTGGTTCAGAACTCAGAGGGGGAAAAGAGATATAATTAATTATCAGCCATGTGATTAATTATCACCTTCATAAACCCCAACAGACAGAAGCCTATTTTATTTCATTGGCAGACAAGCCCCTCTCAGGCTGGCAGAAAAAGGATATTTTGCAAAATCAAATGAGGTTATAGATATGAGTGACCTTAAAGATGATCTGGTCCAGTATCTTCATTTTTATAGATGAAAAGATACACAAATGAAATGGTCAAGTGGTATAATCCATGTGAAATTCTGTGAAAGCCTATAATGCAAATTATTCTTATGATTGGTAGTTTGGGAAGCCATCTTTAGATGCTATAACCCCAGAATTAAAAGCAGATTATAGAAATATAGAAAATAGATTATAGGTAATAGAAAATAGGTTATAGATGAAAACTAAGCAATTTTAGAGGCAGAGAAGTTTCCCTAAACAAAAGTACTACCTCCAGGAAACACCTTCAAACTGTGTAGAAGGGGTCAATATTTTGGAGTTCTTATTGTTTGTTTGTTTGTTTGTTTGTTTGTTTTAATTAGCAAAAAATACCTTTGGTCAGTAAGACTACTTACCCACAATCCTGAATACCAGCTAAAGCGTCAAAAGAAATGAGTGTTCCCTCTCTATCCTAATCCTGCACACCTTCCATAATCAGGTCCTCCTTGTTAGGAATGTTTACTTCCTATCTGTTAACCAGGCAGGTCTCACAGGCAAGGCAAGGGTCCTGGGCACCTCAAGACATAAGACAAGAGATAGGAGACCTTGTGGCCAAACACAACCATTTCTCATCTTGTCTTTGCTTCCTACCATCATGCTCACTCACCAGAGTACCTAGGTCTGGCTTCTGACGACTGTCTGATCCTGGGTGAGTGGGAGAGAGTCTGCCACACTCTTGTCTCTCCCACTGAATAGAGCTGTGAAATCTGGACAAGATGCATGAAAAGTGCACAGTGGCAGGTGGACTGGGAAAGACCAGAATTCAAAATATTACCAAGCCAAACCCGCTACCCCATCCATAGTTTGAAGGCAACACACCAGAAATGGGAACCGGGACAGACCAAAGAGCTCCTGAAGATACCTAGTTTTGGTTCCAGCATCTACAAAGTAAACTATAATCTCAAATATGGAAATACTCCGGTTTTCCCTTCCTCTTCTTTTTTTCTTTCCCTCTTCCCTCTCCTCTCCATCCTATCCTTGCCTCCCCTTTCTTCTCTTCTGTGTTCAAGCTCCCCGTGATCTCATGGTAGTGACAGGATCTGTCTACAGGAGCCAAAACTATGAGGGAGGGGAACCCACCACTGCATTCAGTGGTGCTGTCATCCCCAAAGGCTGAGACCATCCCCCCACTGCCTTTTTTCTTTCTTTGTCCTCTTTCTGCTGGGCCAGTGTAGGCCAAGTCACAGAAATGCATGACAGAGTGAACTTTGCGGCCAGAGACTGATAAGTGATCCCAGGAAATAATCCTAGTAATAATAAGGAATAATCCCTGGAACCAGGGAAACCATGGAGAGGAAGGAGCTTGGCAAAGCAGCTCCATAAAGTTTTCTTTTTAAAGAAAATAATAAATTCCTGGGCTCACCATCTATCTGTACATGCATGAATCTGATCTTAATTTGCATTATCAGTCCTTTGAGAACTCTGTCCCGGTGCCAGCCTGACCACCGGGTGACACACACATGCAGATCCAAATAGCATTGCCAAAGTCTTCAAAAAACTGAGCTGACATAAGAATCAGAGCTCTCAGAAGGCCATCTGGGGGCGTGGAACTCGCAGCCGTAACATAGCCAAGTTGAAGGAAAACTACAACAAAAATATCAACATTCTAGTGGCGCCTGGGTGGCTCAGTGGGTTAAAGCCTCTGCCTTCAGCTCAGGTCATGATTTCAGGGTCCTGGGATTGAGCCCTGCATCGGGCTCTCTGCTCAGCGGGGAGCCTGCTTCCCCATCTCTCTCTGCCTGCCTCTCTGCCTGCTTGTGATCTCTGTCTCTCAAATAAATAAATAAAATCTTTAAAAAAAATATCAACATTCTCCCTAGGCTTTAAATTAGACCTAGAATCTCAGAACATAATATTCAAGAGGTACAGAATACAATCCAAAATTCCTTGCCATAAGAAGAATCAGGAAAATTTCAATTCCCTTGGGAAGGACAATCACCTAAAGCTAACACAGCAATAACACAGATGTTAGAGTTATCTGACAAAGCTATGATAAGAAGCTCCAACCAGCAATCATGAACACTGCTGAAACCAATGGGTAAAAGAGAAAGTCTCAGGCAAGAAACAGATGACATAAACAAGAGCCAAGTGGGAATTTTGGAATTGAAAAATACAACACAAACAAACAAACAGACAAACAAAAAAGCACCTCTGATGGGCTCAAGAGCAGAATGGAGATGACAGAGGAAAGAAAGCCAGTGGCAAATCAACTTCTAGCTGGGTGACCATTTATAACTACTTTTTCATGCATTTTCTGTTTTAATTAACTACTGAGGCATAATGAATCACATCAAAATTTAGTGCCCTAACCTGGAAGCAATTTGTAATTTCTCTCACTTCCGTGGGAGGGCTGGACAGCTTCTCTGCTGGTCTTGCCTCCATACATTCATGTTTCTGCATTTAGCTGGAAGCATGGCTGGACTGGTGGTCCAAGATGGCCCCACGCATAAGAGTGGCAGTTGGTGCTGGGCTTTGACTGGCGTGTCTCAGTTCTCTTTAAGCAACCTTCCAACCTCTGGCAGTCTAGACTGGGCTTCTTCATGGTATGGTAATCTCAGAGTTCCAAGAGGGTGAGGCCCGGAACCACAAGGCCCCTTAAGACCTCGGGTCTAAAATCCATACGGTATTACCCTCTGTCACAGTGTTTTGGTGAAAGCACATCAGAAGGATAGCACAGAGATAAAGGCAAAAAAAAAAAAAAATCAGACAATCTCTTGATGAAAGAGAAGCTATTAAGACTGCAAATTGGGGTGTCTGGATGGCTTGGTGGGTTAAGCTTCTGCCTTCGGCTCAGGTCATGATCTCAGGGTCCTGGGATCGACTCCCCCGCATCGGGCTTTCTGCCCAGCGGGGAGCCTGTTTCCCCCTCCCTCTCTCTGCCTGCTGCTCTGCCTACTTGTGATCTCCCTCTCTCTCTCTGTGTCAAATAAATAAATAAAGTCTTAAAAAAAAAAGACTTTGCAAATGGGCGTGGATACAGGGAGCCATGAGTCTTTAGGATCATTATTTCCATGTTACATCATACCCTTCCAAGGGAATTAGTGCTACAAATATCGAAGGCCACGGTCTACAGTTGCTATGGCAGTGGAAGAGACAGTGAGACTCAGACAGGTTTAGTGTTTTGCCTAAGATCACACAGCGTGTCAGGGAGAAAACATAAAACTAAATCCCAGGACTGTAGATTCCACTGACCAGTCCTTGCTGCTGCTGCTGCTTCTTTTTTTTTTAAAAAAAAATTTTATTTATTTATTTGACACAGACAGAAAGAGAACAAGCAGGGGGAAGGACAGAGGGAGAAAAAGACTCTCCACTGAGCAGGGAGCCTGATGTGGGACTCGATCCCAGGACCCTGGGATCATGACCTGAGCCAAAGGCAGATGCTTAACCAACTAAGCCACCCAGGAGCCCCAAGTCCTCACTTCCCGAGAGGAGCCACACAGTATTTTGAACACGGGCTATTTAACAGGTGGGAGAATAATGGGCAACTGTTGGATAATGTGTTAGCAGTCATTCGTTGTTCAGATCCACTTTGTGAAGGAAACCATGCAGGTACTTGTGGAGTCTGTGAAAAAAAATACTGAAGTGAAGAGACTCGATAAGAGCTCTTCATTATGTAGCAAGAGAGGTCCTAACCCATTCAGGCCTCCCAGACCTAGTGCATTCAGTCTCTTGCATTCCTGGCACTCAAGGCTTAATTTCTCCATTGAGGCAAAATTCACGTAATACAAAATTGACCATTACTCATTTTACATTGTAAAATTCAGTGTCATTTGGCACGCTTACCAGGTTAAGTGACTGTTATCTGCATCAAGTTTCAAGACATTTCTATCAGCCCAAAAGGAGAGCCTGCACCCATGAAGCAGCACTCCCCATTTGCCCGTTCCCCTGACCCCGGTCACCAGGAGTCTGCTTCCTTTCTATGGATTTGCCTATTCTAGATGTTTCAGGTAAGTGGAATCATATGCATGAGCTTCTGTAACTTGTTTCACTCACACATTCTGGAGGTTCCTGCATGTTGAAGGCTATACCAGCACTGCACTATTTTTACGGATGAGATAAATATGAATGACACCCACAATATTGCATTGTATGGCTAGACCACATTGTGTTTATCCATTCACCAGCTGACGGGCATTTTGGGTTCTTTCCGCTTTCTGGCTAATCGTGAACAGTGCTGCTATAAACATTCAGGTATGAACAGTTGTTCGAATACCTGCTTTCAGTTCTTGGGTATATATAACCAGGAGCGGAACTGCTGGGTCATATGGTAATTCTATCCAAGCGTAATCTGGATTCTGGTTTTTGACAAGACTTCTTAAAATGGTTCGTGATTAAGAACACGCTGCATTACCTTGTCTCTGAAGTCAGTGTGGTTCTGGAGGATGGCTCTGTGGTAAGTGGCTGTCCTCACAAAATCCTGCATCATGTTCTGTTGCTGGGAAATGCAGCCATAAAACTGTAAGGAAAAGAGAAGGATAGAGAGAGTCAACAGCTTACAAGGCATCACTTCGATGAGCACCTGGTTCTTGCAGCCACCTGGTCAAGGTGGGCTGAGCCTAACGTGCAGGCCGGCTGAGGCTCTGAGAGGTGCGGGGACCTGTCCACGTCTGCCCTATTTGGAACGTCCAGAACCGGAAGCTGACCCCAGACCTGAAAAGGCTGCTCCGTGCAACAGATTCAGACCTAGATACTGGCCAGATAGGTGCCCAGGGTCTCTTCTCAAAGCAGAGGCTATAAGAGAACAGAGATCAGGGGGAAAGAGCCCAGAGACAAAAGGGACATCCCTAACGAGTCTCCTGAGCCACGAGAGAAAAACAGGACTTGGACAGAGATGTGGAGTGAGGTCAGGACTGGGGCAGCAGGTGGTGGTGACAGTTATCCTGATCAGGCAAGCCAGCTGGGTGACGGGTGAACACAAATCCGTGAACACTGAGTCATAAGTCTCAGCACTGTAACTGTCCCCCTCAGGTAGAGTTTGCTACGTTACAGGCACGAAGATAAATGTTTCACGTACATCCTCTAATCAAGTGAAATCATACAAAAATCAAATGAATTTCTTCCCCCAAAACTTTCCCCAAAACTGAGGCTCAGAGAGATCCAGCCACTTGCCCCCAAGTCCTGACAACGTGAGACGTGAGAACATGAGGATTCCGGCCCAGGGATTCCTGTTTCAGCTGCTGCTCAGGGGGTCACATGGTGGGAAGGGGCAGGGCCACGATCATTGCCTCCTCTCTGCCCACCAGCCTGCCCAGGTGTGTCCACAGGTGTGTCTGCAGGTGTGCATCACCTGGAAACGACTCCTTCCCCCCCGGGGGCGGGGGGCGCAACATTCCTGACCTGGAAGTACTGCACGGCAGATGCCTCTTCTGTCCGCTGGCTGAACACCGAGGATTCCTTTTCCTCCTTACGGCATCTTTTCAAGGTATTTGAAAATGAGCTGAGATCTGAAAGGATAGGAGGCAGGCCGTTTCTACACTGAGGGAACCACAGGACTGACCACTGCACTTTTACACAATTCTGAGAAATGATTAGAAGACTCCAAGGGCAAGTCCACCCCCGGACATGCATGTGACAAGGAATGGCAAAGTGGGAATGGGCACCCCTCTGAGATGCGACAGCCTTCCTTGCACTTGTCATCCATATTTGCATTCGCCAGTGTCACGTGACACAGCATTATGAAACACTCGGAGACCGGGCTCAGGGAATTCTCCTGGTCCTGTGCTCACAAAGCTTACAGGCTTATTCTCAGTGTGTGCTCTGGGGAAGGTGATTGTTGATGATAAGGAAAAAAAAATATGCGTGAATACAAAATATACATATAATGAATAGATCTATATATGTATATATGTATAATCTCATTCTCTTGTCACAACAGTTGTTTTTTTTCATATTTAATATTCTCCAGGCATAGAGAGAAAAAGTCAAATAACTGAAGAGATGTGAATACAAGGAAATGCTTTCTATTGTTTGAGGGAAAGAAATACGTAGATGATGGCTCAAAAAATCCCAGAAGTGTTATTGCTCAGAGATAGCACAGCATACACAGTGGTCAAGCTTTGTGACTTCTGCTTTAGAATGCTTACACTCTTGCCCAGAGGTCCTCATCACCTGTGGTCTTCTCTCTCTCCACCACTGGTGATGTGCCCAGTCTCTCCCTCACAGCCCACGCTGGATTCTGGATGACCACACACTCTCAGTTCCCCATGAGTTCCAGCCTCTCAAGCTTTGTCTGCCCTTGCACGCTACCCTATACACCTCTTCCTTGCACCCTAGAGCCTCCACATTCCCACCATGTGGAAGTCCTTGTGAATTCCCACATCAACCTGGCCCTGGCCTAGCTTCTTGACTTGAAACCCTCCAGCTCTTCTTTCTCTATTTTTTTAAATTTAAATTTATTTTTTCAGTGTTCTAAGATTCATTGTTTATGCACCACACCCAGTGCTCCATGCAATACCTGTCCTCCTTAATACCCACCACCAGGCTCACCCATCCCCCCACTGCCCACCCTCCCAAAACCCTGTTTGTTTCTCAGAATCCACAGTCTCTCATGCTTCATCTCCCCCTCCAATTTCCGCCAATTCACTTTTCCTTTCCTTCTTCTAATGTCCTCCATGTTATTCCTTATGCTCCACAAGTAAGTGAAACCATATGATAATTGACTCTCTCTGCTTGACTTATTTCACTTGGCATAATCTCCTCTTGTCCCGTCCATGTGGATACAAAAGTTAGGTATTCATCCTTTCTGATGGAGGCATAACACTCCATTGTATACATGTACCATATCTTCTTTATCCATTCATCCATTGAAGGGCATCTTGTATCTTTCCACAGTTTGGCAACTGTGGCCATTGCTGCTATGAACATTGGGACATATGGCCCTTCTTTTCACTACATCTGTATCTTCGGGGTAAAAATGGCTAACAGAGACATGAAAAATTGTTCATCATCATTAGCCATCAGGGAGATTCAAATCAAAACCACATTGAGATACCACCTTACACCAGTTAGAATGGCCAAAATTAGCTCTTCTCTTTAAATTCACTTTTGACATAAAATCCATTTTCATTCCCCAAGATTCATGTCAACCAGCATTTCCTCACTGTTATGTTCTGGAATACTCACAGGCATGGTGGGCCTCAACACTTGATCAGAATCACCTGAAGAGATTATTTAAACTATGGATGCTTGACCCTCACCCCACACCCAGTAAGTCAATCAAAAAATAATAATTTGTGCATGACTTAATCATATGAAAATTTAAAACTTAGAAAAGGAAACCAGGAATGAAAAATGATTCCTAGATATAACCACTGATATTGTATTTGGGGATAAAATCTCCCAGTAATTTTTCTTCATTGTTGCTTTATCTAATCTCTCCATTATTTATAATAATAGCATCACACTTTACTGCCGACATTTTTCATACCGAATCTCTCAACCACACGTACAGCTACAAAGCCCAATAACTACAATGTCCTTTTCCTCCCGTTTGTCCTATTTGTTCTCAGAGGCCACATCAGAGCCTTAGCAGATCTTAATTTCAACAAGGTTTTTAACTATGGTCCTTCAAATTTTGGACCTACTTAT
The DNA here is from genome assembly GCA_003697995.1 of Taxidea taxus jeffersonii. Lineage (NCBI taxonomy): Eukaryota > Metazoa > Chordata > Mammalia > Carnivora > Mustelidae > Taxidea > Taxidea taxus. The sequence goes on from ML099769.1 coordinate 10,227, forward strand.
TTGCTTATCAAGTTCTACTGAGGGTCAAACGCACCAACCCTATAGACCTACAATTTTCTACATTTGCATTTTATTCTCCTTAAAAAATACTAGATAATGTTTGAAAACTTTCAAATGTTTGAAAACGTTGTCAGATAAAAACTTGCAACAAACTGGGTATAAAGGAACCGCAAGGTCACAGGTGACAGACCCGCAGCTGACATCACAGCCAACAGTGAAACGTTGAAAGCGCATCCTTTAAGACCAGAAACAAGACAAGGGTGCTCACTCTCACCACTCCTACTCAGGGTAGCATTGGAAGTCCTACTCAGAGCAATCATGCAATAAAAAGAGACAAAAGGCATCCAACTTGGAAAGGAAGAAGCAAAACTGTCTCTATTTGCAGATGACATGATATTATGTATAGAAAACCCCAAAGGACCCCACCAAAAAACTGTTATAACCAACAACTTTGTAGAGTTGCAAATGCAATATCGACATGCAAAAATAAGTTGTGTTTCTAAAACACCAACAACGAACTACCAGAAAGAGAAATGAAGACAGCAATCCCATTTAAAATGGCATCAGAAAGAATAAAATACTTAGGAATAAACAGAATCAAGGAGGTGATACCAGTTATCTGTTCTCTGAAAGCTGTAAGACACTGATGAAAAAAATTGATGAGACAAATAAGTGTACATATATTCTGTGCTCATGGATTAGAAGAATTAATGTTGTTAAACTGCCCATATTGCCCAAAGCAATGTGCAGGTTTAATGCCATCCCTATCTAAATTCCAATGGCATTTTTCACAGAAAGAGAAAAACAATCCTGAAGTGTGTATGGGACTGCAAAACCCCTAATAGGCAAAGAAATCTTGAGAAAGAAGAATGAAGCTGGAGGCATCACACTTTCTGATTTCAAACTACATTGCCAAGATATAGTCATTAAAACAGTATGGTATTATCATAAAAACAGACACATAGAATGACCAGAAGAGAGAGCCTCATGCTTATATACTCAATCAATTTACAACAAAGAAACCAAGAATATATAATGGGGAAAGGATAGTCTTTTTAATAACTGATGCTGGGAAAACTAGACATCCACATGGAGAACAATGTAACCAGACCTCAGTCTTACAACATACATAATAACCTACTCAAAATGGACTAAAGAGTTGAGCATAAGATCTGAAACTGTAGACTTCTAGAAGAAAACAGGGATAAACACCTCAACATTGGTGTTGATAATGATTTTTTGAATTCGACACCAAAAGCAAAGGCAACAACAGGGAAAATAGGTAAGTGGGAATACATCAAACTGAAAAGCTTCTGCACAGCAAAGGAAACCATCAACAAAACAGAAAGACAACTATTAAATGGGAGAAAATATTTGCAAATCACGTATCTGATAAGAAATTAATCTCCAAAATACATAAAGAACTCATACAACTCAATAGCAGGAAAACAAACAAACAAACAACCAATCTGATAAAAAAAAATAGGCTAAGGGACTGAGTAGACCTTTTCCCAAAAAACACAGAAGGCCAACAGATACATAAAGAAGATGCTTCGTATCACTCATCATCAGGTAAATGCAAGTCAAAACCACAATGAGATATCACCTCATCTCTCACCTTAGAGAGGCTGTTATCAAAGCAACAGAAGGTAACAAGTATCAGAGAGGATGTGGAGAAAAGGGAGTCCTCGGGTACTGTTGGCAGGAATGTAAATTGGTGCAGCCCCTGTGGGAAACAGTATGGACGTTCTTTGAAAAATTAAAATAGAACTACCATATGATCCAGCAGTCCCACTTCCAGGTATATATCCAAAGGAAGTGAATCATTATCTCAAGGAGATATTGGCACTCCCATATGCATTTCAACATTATTCATAATAGCTAAGACATGGAAGTAGCCTAAGTCTCTGTCAACAGATGAATGGATAAAGATGTGATATATACATAAACACACACACATACACATATGAGATATATTATATCATATCTACTCTCCCCAGTGAAATATTATTCAGCCATAATACAGAAGGAAACTCTGCCATTTGGGACAACATGGACAGAACTCAATGGCATTAAATTAAATAAGACAGAGGAAGACAGAGTATGTTATCACTTATATGCGGAATCTTCTTTTAAAAAGTCAAACTCAGGGGCGCCTGGGTGGCTCAGTAGGTTAAAGCCTCTGCCTTCGGCTCAGGTCATGATCCCAGGGTCCTGGGATCGAGCCCCGCATCAGGCTCTCTGCTCAGCAGGGAGCCTGCCTCCTCCTCTCTCTCTGTCTGCCTCTCTGCCTACTTGTGATCTCTGTCTGTCAAATAAATAAATAAAATCTTTAAAAAAATAAAAAGTCAAACTCATAGAAAGAGTAGAAAAGTGGTTACCTCCAGCTGGAGGGCAGAAAAGAACAGGAAGAGGTCAGTAAAGGGATATAAATGTTTAGTTAGAAGGGGCATAAGGTCCAAGGATCTAATCTATGACTGGTGACTTTAGTTGCCAACAGTGCATGGTATAACAGAAATTTGTTGAGAGAACTGAAATGTTCTCACCAAAAAAATAAAATGAAATTTCTCAGACATACTCAAACATCCCAGAAGATATTAGATGATACTGACTTGGATCTAGTCTCTTGGCACGTCTCCCAATTCCCTCTGAGCTCTCAGAGACCGCCAGCAGTGGTGTCACCCATCTGTGAGTTCTTTGATCCTGGGCATCTAAGCTGCTTGGGCTTTCAAAGCCTACAGTAAATTCAATTGTTCAACAAATAGTCCTTTGAATATTCCAGCAATTGCAAGTCTCCCTACTCTGGGAGACATTTGAGCTTTTAATACAGCCAAATATAATGGGCGCCTAATTTAGCACACAGGATGTGTGACAAGTTGCAAAGTATCATTTTTAGTTCACAAACAAGATCATGACTATCAAGTAACATGGACAGTCTTGTGTCACTCACCAATTGTCTCCAAAGGGAAATGCAAAAGCTCTAATAAAATTTTAGGTCACACCAGCATCCGTGCAATACACAGACTTCCAAAATAGTCACTAAGTGGATAGATCAGCTCTACCATGTTTCCACTATAAAATATTGTATTGTTCATTACAGACACTACAGTCACAACTCTATGAGAATCTCTTGTTTCACAAGTTTAAGATGTATTTATGGGATGTGGGAAATAAGGAGCATCCAGGAAAGTCCAGGAATCAGCATCAATGAACTCCTGCCTATGGTGACTTCTGCCACAATGGCTCCTAGAAGAATGTTCTTCACAAGCTACCCTTGCCTTTATTTTAATGGTTAAATAGGTATGTGCAAAGAAAGGAAATGTCTGTGTTTCCATATGATGTATATAAATTTTTTAAAAGTACTTTCAAAAGGAAAACAAGTTTAATTGTTGATTTCTCCTTCCCTTCAGTGTCCAGAAGGACAGACTCTGGAGGACACTGTCTTAATCCATTCAGGCTGCTCTAGCAAAGTACCACAGACCGGGTGATTTTTAAATAACAGAATCCATTCCGCACAGGTCTGGAGGCTGGAAGTCCAAGGTCAAGGGACCAGCATGATCTGGTTCTGGTGAGAACCCTTTCCTGAGTTGTAGACTGCAAGCTTCCGGTTATGTCTTCACATGGTGGGAGTGGCAAGGGACCTCAGGGGTCTCTTTTATAATCACATCCCAAAGGCTCTACCTTTAAATACCACCACCTAAGGATTAGGTTTCAAAATACGAGCTTTGGGGGAGCCACCAACATTCCATCTACGGCAATGGTCCGTGGAAAATCCAGGATGGGACACAACATGAGTAAGACACCTTCTCTTCCTTGGTTCTCCAAACTAGGGGGAGGGACTTTTGGTAAGAGGAGTGAGGGAATCTTTAAATCCAGCAGGCAACTTTGCCTTTGGAGAACATTTTGGCAAAAAGTACATCATCATCATCATCATCATCATCATTATTATTATTATTATTATTATTTTGTATTGAAAAGCCTTTCGATCTGCAGGAACCACTTGTTTAAAAGCAGCCATCATTGGCTCCCAGAGAAAAGAAAGGCATGCTGTTAGAACATAGTCAAATCTAAATGGACTTTCACATTTGCACATTGGCTCCTTTGGCCACTCAGGGTAGAAGAGGTGAGAGGACAAGGGGTTAGAACCATTGCTGTGGAAGAAAGAGGTCCCCACTGGGTGTATCCCGGAAGTCTGAAGTC
>ML099769.1:14826-28361 GCA_003697995.1 Taxidea taxus jeffersonii
GCCACCGTGTAGTACATGATTAGTTTCTGATATAGTGCTCATTGTTCCGTTAGTTAAGTGTAACACGCAGTGCTCATCACAGCACGTGTCCTCCTCAATACCATCCCTCTGTTACCCCCTCCCCACACCCTCCTCGCCCGAGATTGTTTCTCGGGGTCCACAGTCTCTCATGGTTCATCTCCCTCTCTGATTTCTCCCCCTTTGGGTTCCCCTCCCTTCCCCTATCAGGAAAAAATATCCAATGGAAAAAAGACAGTCTCTTCAATACATGGTGCTGGGAAAACTGGACAGCTACATGCAGAAGAACGAAACCGGACCATTCCCTTACACCACACACAAAGATAAACTCAAAATGGATGAAAGACCTCAATGGGAGACCGGAATCCATCAAAATCCTAGAGGAGAACACAGGCAGTAACCTCTTGGACATCAGCCACAGCAACTTCTTTCAAGATACATCTCCAAAGGCAAAGGAAACAGAAGCGAAAATGAACCATTGGGACTTCATCAAGATAAAAAGCTTCTGCACAGCAAAGGAAACAGTTGGCCAAGCCGAGGCAGCCCACGGAATGGGAGAAGATACTTGCAAATGACACTACCTTAGGAAGTAATTTCTTTTCTTGTTCAGGAGAAGAGAGCAATGCTGACCGCTTGCCCCCATTCAGTTCTCCTTCCCCTGGCTTCACGCTCTGGGTGATTCCCGCAGGATGGAAATGGCATAGAGTCACTCGGGACACCCTGCATGGATTCTTCTATGCGGTCCGAGCCGGAGCAGCAGGCCGCTTTATCGGAGCTTCGTTCCAGCAGCAAGAAAGTGCTGCCAAGGGCCGCGATGCTGGTGTTCCCTCTGAATACAGCGGACGCTGTGACTAAGTAAAATCCAACATATAGAGCGCCCTTCTTATGCCTCATACATGCCGATTTTCTTAGTCAAGGAGCAAAAGGACTTAGATATAAAGCAGACTGAGTGGTTCACAGAGCATTATTATGAGACACTGGATATTTCAATCGGGTGCATGAGAAACTAGAAAAAGGAACAGCTTCACCAAACTTCAAGCTGATTTCTTCCTTATAGTATCTCTGTCTCCTTTTGGTGGGGGGTGGGAGGGGAGACAAAAAAAAAAAAAAACATCAGCTTGTCAGCATTCTGTGAAAGCAATTGCCAAATCAACCTCTCTTAAAACAAAAGTACTTATGCACTCTGAGAAACGGAATGCATTATTTGGCTTCGCTCTTCTCTCAAAGCCCTGCAGTTTGCAACCAAACCTGTAATTCATAATCCATATAACACTTACCTAACACTATTTTTGTCCTACTAAAACATGAGTACAAAGCACTGGGGAGGGCTCCTGGGGAGTAGTTTGTTACTTGTCACATCTCTAAATGTTAAGAGTCTTATGCAAAAACAATTGGGTCACACATTTTGTCATATTTCAGAGGCAATACTCATGCATGTCTTAAAAACCCATTAAACACTTGCTGAGATGATCAGCATTGACCCAAACATTAGTAAAAATGTGAGCATCACAATTTGTGAAAAATGTAGGTTGTGCAAGGAAATTTGTACATTTGTTTGAATGTTGAGCAAAGTCCCTCATCACTGTGGGATCCCAGTCCTCTTGCCCTGACTCTCCACCCACAGAGGGGAAGCCCACGATCTGAAAACTGTGTGGGCTCCAGGAAGCAGAAGGAACAGAGGACAGCCTTGGATGGAGGGATAACTGACTGAGCCTGAGCAGGAAAAAGAGTCTAAAGCAAGGACATAAGTGAAAACTCTTTTGTTGGCAAGTGGTGGAAATTCAACTAGGTTTAACTGAAATAGAAACGTTATGGTTCACAAAACTGAAAAATCAAGGATTAAAACTCTATTTTCAAGAATGGCTGTGCCTGGACGCTCAAATGATATTTTTAAGACACATCCTCCCTCCCTCCCTCTCTCTCTCTCTCTCTCCCCGCCCCCTCTGTTTCTCAACTCTGTCTCTGTCTCTTTCTTTCTAGCTCTGTCCCTTTCTCTCTTTCTTACTCCATACTTCCCTGTTTTGGCTTCATGGTCAGGAGGACAAGACAACCCCTTATGGAAAGAGATGACCACCAGCAGCATCTCCACAATTACATTGCTACCAGCTCGACAAATCCTGTCTTCCCAAAATGTTCCAACAAGTTATCTAGACCAAGTTCCACGGAACCTTGTTAAATTAAAGACCCATTTTTGAATCGCTTGCTCCAGCCAGGTGTCCACGCCAATGGACAGACTTGAGTCAGCCCCATCTAAACCCAAAGGAAAACTGGACTTCTGTGAGCAGAAGAAAAGAGAGTAAAGACAGGCCAAAGCACAGCTGACCACTGCTAGGAGAGAAGTAGAATCATTACAGACTAAGGGGAAACAGGCCAAGAAGTGAGAAACTCTGTGTGCTCCAGGGGGCAAACTGGAGGGAGGTAAGCCATGGAAAATGGACATTCAGCTGCTTGACTTCTGACATCTTCGAGCTTGGGCTAGCCTCAACCCAGGCAGTGCTCCCAGCCCAGGGGACTATTGTGAGCCATTGCTACAGAGCAACCGAGCTAACGCTTCTGGTCCTAGAACATGTTGTGTCCCTGTCCCTGCCACAGTCACCAGCTTCCTTTTCCTGTCCACCCCTCCCTAAGATGATCTGGCCCTGCTCAGAGCTCCTGATGCTCTGTTCATACCCCTGGGTCCCACATCCCACCCAGCAGAGAATGAGCATCAGATCCTGTATCCCACCTTGGTTAAGAATGAGCTGCTGAACCAAGGGTCAAATGGCCCGAAACAAGAGACTCAGAGACACCAGAATAAAGTGGCTGGACTCTGGGGTTCTAAAGGGAGGGGGTGATCCTCCATCTTTGTACGCCTGTCCCGGAGAAATTATCAATCCCATTCCCTTTCACACTCCAAAGAGTTCTGGTAATTGATAGTTACCAGAAGGGAGATGGATAAGGAGTTGGGTGAAATTGGTGATGGAGATTACAGTACATTTATCATGATGAAATAAGTAAATAAATAAAAAATTTAAAAGGATGAACTGGGGGGGAAAAGAGTCCTGATTTGGATAATAAATTACTCAGTCGTTGCAGTTAGAAGATGCTGTAGTCTTAAGGGAGGTGGTTACGCTGGGTCAAGTACAAAAGGAAAAGGCAGCTGAGAGAGATGATAACACAAAAAGGTGCAGATGGGAGAGGCCCTGGCAGGAATACCTAGGTCCCCACCATGGTCCGAGGACACTCTGCTCCTTGGCTTTAATGGCCATGACACAGTTCCTCACAGTAACTTCCCTTTTTGAACTGATTTTTAGGTAGCCTCAATAGAAGAGAAATTCCCCCCCACTTTCCAACAATGTTGGATTTTTTCCCTCCTGATTCTTTACCAGTTCACCCAAGTTTAACAAGAGTTTTCTTGCTTTGGGTTTGGCTTAGCTTTGGGTTTTACTAACAGTTTTACATATTTTCACACTGTAGTCATTTCAAGGGTTTCCTTAAAAACTGCACCATACTCTTCTGTTTGAATTCCACAAAACCACCTAGTCATGTGAAGGTCAGAGAGACAGAGGCTCATTGAGGCCAGAATGTACATTCTGGAGCATTTAACATATATTCATAGAAGGGCTGATTTTTTTTATATGGCAGCATGAGCCATTATTCAACGGGATCCCCTGGCACATGCGCCTCCCAGCAAGGAAAGCAATGCGGGTGGACACCAAGCAAGGGTGTAAAGGTACATTTCTAATTTGGTTAGATTTACACACTTAAAAATGGTGTTTAGCAACTTCAATCAACGTTTTTATGGCTGCTGATGCCATACTCCCTACATTCCCCAAACAACTAATACTGGGTAAGCATTAATATAACCCAACATAACATTTAAAAAAAATAAACAGCAGCCAGTACTTTGAGAACATCATGTTCAGGCTATTTCATTTAGCCAAGGGAAAACTTAACCTAACAGGTAGACCAGAAAAAAAAAAGGAAATCTCTCTGACTTCTCTTCATGTATTATCTGTAAATGAACGAGACAGAAACCCCCTGAACATGGATAAGAACATCTGCCCCTGTTACAAGGCAAACGGAAGAAGGTACTTTGTACCTGGTAGACTTGAGCGTTCGAGTCACATAAAAAGACCAGTTCTGATGACAAAGAGCATCCTTTGGTTTTGCAATACAACTTTCAAGATCCACCTCTCTTCCCACTCAACAATTTAACAATACTATGAGACAGTTGGGCTACCTTACAAGAAATTTATCTTGTCTTCATTTTCTTGGGGAGAGCAAAACGCACCTATTGTCATTTTCTCAATGACACGAGTCCATAATTGGCTGAAAGCACGGATAGGCATATGCTTTCATAGCTCAATCTCTGCTGTTCTGTTTTCTCCTTCACATTTTTATAGCTGGTCCACTGGGTGCAAAATGACTGAGCACAGGCTAAATCCAGCCCTTATGCATTTTTAAATCTGGCTAGCATGTGTCTAAATATCAGAAAAATTTCACAGGAAATGTGAGTTTCTGGTTAAAATTGTGCAGCAGGATATCCCTGGGTCTGAATTTCTCTGTGGCTACAATCAGCACAAGGGAAGTAGCTTCTGCCCCCTTTTGAAGGTACATGGAATCTCCTGTTCACCACGGCTCCCACCATTTTCTTGTTTGCAGCCAGCCTGCCTCTTACACTTCCACAACCTGCCTGGGCCCTGTTGGCATTTGAGTCTGCATTCCTATGTCCCCCAGGATCAGCTACAAAACTAAATGGACAACAAGTCTGCAACTTTAAATATCAACGACTCCCCTTCTATTTCTAAGCAGCATGAAATCATAAAAGCTACAGAAACTGATAGTCAAACTCACTTTACATGCTATCTTTTCGACCAATTGTTAGTTTCATTTTGAGCTTATGTAGACATTGTTGACCTTCCTGGCAATGATTTTAATATTCTGGGCAGATGCTCATGGGAGCAGATTCAAACTCTGTTAAGTGCAGAGTCTTTGATAAGCTCTAGTCATGGGTCACAATCATCCCCAAACAACCCACTTTCACAGGAATATGGTGCTGCTGACTGCCATCAGTGTGATTTCAGCTGTAAAGGTGAGGTGAGTTTTTATTAGCTCATCCACCTCCTCAGCATTTCTCTATAGTTAGAGATGATCTAGGGGACTTAAGAGTGTGACATCTACAGTTGAAGAGCAATTCCACCCAGAAAGGATGCCCACAGCATGCACTGCATTATCATCATCTCCTAATAAACTGACCCAACCATCTACTTCTGTGATTAGCAACTAATGGGTTTAGCAACAGTTGAATGAATGTTCCCTGGTTGAGATCATCTGCACTTTGATCATATGGAATGGTATATAACACGTGCCTAAAGCCAGAAGGATTAAATCCAGGAATACTGGTTATCAGTCAATGTTTTCATGGCTACCTGAAGCTTTAACTGCACACCAGCTCTAGAACGAGTGTTGAATTTAGAACACTTGGTACTCTCATAGGAAGGATGTTCCACATGTGATTAGGGACCCACCTGAAAATGTTTCTTTAGACCTAAGTGCCAAAAGAAGCTTTGCTTAATACAGTCTGCCCACCTGCCACTGCTCTGCCCCTTAAGAACATTGAGAATCTTGTAAATTGATAATGTTTCCTCTTTTGCTTGGGTGCCGGGATGCTCAGCCATAACCATGGGTCAGCAGGAGTACTTGTGGATCCCATAATATGCAGATTGGTGTTTTAATTTTCTCTTGGCCTTAGTCTTCTATGCTTTCTATATTTTCCCAGATCTTGAAATTTTTGTATTTTTATGTTATCCCATAAACGTGTGTGGAAACACAATTTTGCAGTGGAAGAAATTGGGAGATGGACGCCTGGATGGACAGTGGACAGAAAGACTGATCTATTGATTCCATCATCACTACATGAAGATGGAACAGACTGGTGAAACCAATCTGCAACTTTCTGCCTCACTTTCCACACCACACCCCACCCTGCTCTGAACAGCAAATACAAGGACTTTGGAAGCAACAGCGTTGGTCCCATATGCTGAAAGCAGATGGGAGCCGCACTGTCTTCACAGTAGCATCTGCCCAGGAACCAAAGTGAAGAGGAGGAGGCTGGGGGAAAGAGCAGGAGGGGAGAGAAACACAAAAGAGCAATCAGGACTGGAGAAGAGAAGTACTTCCTGCTACCAGTCTCAGCCATGGTTAAAAAGCAGGCACATATTTACAAACTGCTCCATTTGATATTTTCATATTTATGGCATTATTTAATTCAATCCCTGCTGCCAAGAGGTATTATGATCTCCACTGTACAGATGAAGGAGAGATACAGACACAGTTTTCTCAGAGTCAAATTGGTGAAGCCAACGTTTATTCCAATACCAGCATCTGCATTATAGAGAGTGGGAAATTCAAAAACACAGGATATTCTCTTTTTTGTAAAGATTTTATTTATTTATCTGACAGAGAGAGTGAGAGAGCAATAGCAGGGGGGACAAAGGGGAGAGAGAGAGAGAGAGGCAGGCTCTCCGCCCAAGCAGGGAACCTGATGTGGGGCTCGATCCTAGGACCATGGGATCATGACCTGAGCTGAAGGCAGATGCCTAACCATCTGAGCCACCCAAGTGCCCCAAACATAGGACATTCTTAAGGGGCATGTTCTACTTTGGAAAAGAAAAGGAACAAAGACAGAATTAAGATGTGCTATATTGAGGTAACATAAATAATAGGGAAATGACATCAGCTACAGTCAGAGAGACAGAAAATAATTTTTATTTCAAGCATCAAAAAACCATGACAGCAATGGGTTCCATGTGTGTAAATGCAGAATTTCCTTCTTTGGAGATACTTTATTGAGGACTAGGTTATCCACTATTCTATGTTGGCAAAATTACACCAAAAATTTATTTAAAATACTCCAGCTGATCTCTCACTATCCCTATAAACCAAGCGACTATCAATGATACAATGTATGACTGATCAGCATAAAGCAACAAGAACACCAAATTTAGAGTGATATCAGCATCACAGCTGAGTAAGACATCCCTTATTCCTACACACACACCCCCACCCCACAACCGCCAACAACAATTTGGTATCCATCTGTGGTCAAAAGTGTCTTTGTGGGAGTTGTGGAATTCAGCACTGTACACAAAAAGACCGAGGAGAAGTCTAACCCCGCCATGTGTCAGGTGCTAGGTACACAGATCTTGATTCCGGCTGTGGACCCCATAGGGACCCATAAACTAGCTCTAGCACTTCTCAGCCATGGTCTGAGAGCCCCCAGAAAATATTATCTTAGATAATTACCCATGGATGAGAGAGTTTTGTGGAAATCCAGGTTTTCAATGGATAAGTGCCAGCATATGTTAGAGGAGAAAAAAATGAATTTGGACACGTTGGAGAGGGTAAGAAGAAAAGTCTGGCTTTAGCCCACATCACCTCTCTTCCAAGGAAGCACAGCTTAGGGCTGAGAGAGATCTTCTTGCCCATGCTTTCTACCACGGGAGAAAGGGAGAATATGTAAGTTCCCAGCTTCCCCAGGTATGAAGAGTGCTGCAAGAGATGTTCGTTTCTCCTCCACCCTGTACAGAATACTGAATCATGAGAAGCATGACTGGGGATGGGAAGAGACTGGCAAAGCAGAAGACAGGACTCACAGAGGGCATTTAAGGGACAAGAATCCTACTATGTTGTGGACTTCATCAAAAAGCTCACTAACAAGCTGCTGGAGATACCCTGCCCACAGATCTGCACAGTTGGCCCACAGGCATCGCCAGCGCTCTGCACAACTCATTCATACACACCTCCCTTCTGTGGCCAGCTCTCTGTGTGAGTTCCTGTTGGTGGCAATGAGAGCAAGCTTTGGCAGATGGCTAGTGAGCATGTATAGAAAGCTTAAAACTGTGGGCCAGGAAGAGACCGCCAACTTAAGCTTGAGCATCATCTTTGGGGAAACAAAGGGAAGCTGTCAGCATTTGGCTGGGAACTGCAAGATTGAAAGAATGCGTTAAGGCTGAAGAACTCTGCCACATGAGGGAGCAAGAAATACGAAGCAGGTGTATTCACAGGTCTGAGACAGTCTCAGATTCCTTAGCAGGGCGCCTGGAAGGGATTTCACTTCCAGCTAGTAAAGACTGGAGATGATACTACTTCAAATGTGAAGACAGTTTTGTATATTTCAAGGAACAGGAACAATCAAGGCAACATGATATCACCAAAAGATCACAATAATCTTCTGGTAACCAATTATAAAGACTGTGACTTACCCAGTAAATAATTCAAAATAGCTGTTTTAAGGAAACTCAATAAGCTATTAAAAAAAAAAAGTTTGTGAAAAAGTTTTACAAAGAGATAGAAATCACAAAAGAGAATCAAATGGAAATTCTGAAGCTAAAGAATGGAATGAGTAAAAAAAAAAAAATGCAATGGAGAGTATCAACAGCAAACTGGATCAAACAGAAAAAAAAAGAATCTGTGAGTTGGAAGACAAAACTTCAGAAATGTCTAGTCAAAAGAAAAAAGAATACAAAAGAGTGAACAAGATAATATACGGAATGGAGGAAGTCATATACATTTATATGTTTGATTATTTAAAAAACAAAGAGTGAACAAAGCATATGTGATCTATGAGATACCATAAAAAAAAACAATTTACAAATCGTTGGAGGTCAAGAAGGAAAAGAGAGGGAACAGGGGGCAGAAAGCATCTCTAAAGGAATAATAGGGGGAATTTCCCAAATCTCAAGAGAGACTGGTACCCATAGGTACCAAACAAACTCAACTTGAAAAAATCCTCCCCAGGGATGCCCAGATGGCTCAGCTGGTTAAGCAGGTAACTCTTGATTTTGGCTTAGGTTATGATCTTAAGGTCAGGAGACTGAGCCCTACACTAGGCTCTGCACTGGGTGTGGAGCCTTCTTAAGATTCTCTCTCCCTCTCTCTCCTATGTGACCTCCCCCAACTCATGTGTACACACATTCTCTCTTTCAAAAAAAAAATCCTTCTCCAAAACATTATAATAAAACTGCAAAAAATCAAAGACAGAGAATTTTAAAAACAGGAAGAGAAAAGAAGCTTGTAACTTGCAAGAGAACCCAATTATTGTATCAGCAGCTCTCTCAGCAGAAACTTTACAAGTCAAGAGAAAGTGGGATGATATATTTAAGGTGCTGAAAGAAAAAAATTACCAACCAAGAATACCCTAACTGGCAAAGTTATTCTTCAGAAATAGAGAAATACTGTTCCAGACAGAGAAAAGCTGAGGAAATCCATCACCATTATTAGACCTACCTTATAAAAAATTCTGGAAGGATTTCTTAAAGATGAACTAAAAAGACACTAATTAGTACATGAAAACATATACACAACACACTGATTCAGAAATACTATGCTTCTGTAATATCGTGATGTGTTAACAACTTAGCTCTAGTTTAAGTGTTAAAGGATAGGTGGATTTTTTTAAGGATAGGAGTATTACAAATAACTATAGCTGTAATAATTTGTTAACGAATACACAATACAAAAATAGGTAAATTGAGACATCAAAACCAAAACATGGGGAAGGGGAGGTTAGAGGGTACAGTTTTTGTGCTACTGAAATTGTTAATATAAAATAGACCATTATCTTTATAAGATGTTTTATGTAAGCTTCATGGTAACCATAAAGCCAATACCTGCAGTAGATTCATAAAAGATAAAGAGAAGGGAATCAAAGTATACCAGTACAAAAAAATCATTGATTTATGAAGGAAGACATCAAGAAAGAAAGGAAAAAGGGAATTATAAAACAGCCAGAAAACAGTTAATAAGATGGCACTACCAAGTCCTTGCCTATTAATAATTACTCCTTCAATAATTACCCTATATGTAAATGGATTAATTTCTTTTTTCAAGTTTCAAGTTTTTATTTAAATTCTAGTTATTAACATATAGTATAATATTAGTTTCATAAATGATTAATTTCTAATTAATTTTCAATTAAAAGGCAGAGAATGGCTGGAGGGATGAGCACGTGCAGGTACACACACACAAATACAAAACCCAAATATATCTCATCACAAGAGACTCATTTCAGCTTTAAGGACACATACAGGCTCAGAGTGAAGGGACATAAAAAGACATTCCATGCAAGTGGAAACCAAGAGAGCAGGATATCTGTAGTTACATCAGAAAAAGTAGACTTTAAGCCCAAAACTGTAAAAACAGACAAAGAAGGTCACTATATGATGACGAAGAGGTCAATTCACCAGGAAGATATAATAATCATAAGTATATATGCACCCAACATTGGAGCACCTAAATATGTTAAGCAAATACTAGCAGATCTGAGGGGAGAAATAGACAAAAATACAATGATGGTAGGGGGCCGTAACTTCCTACTTCAATACCCACCCAAATAATCAATAAGGAAACACTGGACTTAACCTATACTTCAGATCAAACAGACATAACAGATATCTACAGAACATCTTATCTAATAGCAGCAGAATATACATGCTTCTCAAACACCTATGGAACATTCTCTAGGCCAGATCATCTGCTATGTTATAAAACAAGTCTTGGCATTTAAGAAGTCTGACATCACACCAGTATCTTTTCTGACCCCAACTGTAGGAAACTAGAAACCAGTAACAGGAGAAAAGATGGAAAATTCACAAATCCATGGAAATTAAACAACACCCTCCTGAACAACCAATGGGTCAAAGAAGAAATAAAACATATTGAGACATATGAAAATGGAAATAAAACATACCAAAACCTATGGGATGCAAAAGCAGTTCTAAGAGGGAAATTCTAACGTTAAACAACAACTTAAAGAAAAAAGAAAGATCTCAAAGAAACAACCTAACTTTGTATCTCAAGGAAGACCAAAATAAGTCCAAAGTTGGAACAACAACAACAAAAAATAACAAAGATCTGAGCAGATATAAGTGAAATAGAGACCAAAAAAAAAAAAGAATACATCAATGGAACTAAGGGCTGGGGTTTTTTTTCAACAACAACAACAACAAACAAAATTGGCAAAGCTTTAGCTAGATTAGCTTTAAAAAAATATGACCCAAATAACCATAATCAGAAATGAAAGAAGAGGAAGGAAAGAATCAACAAAACTAAAAGGCGACCTTCAGAATGGGAGAAGATATTTGCAAATGACATATCCAAATAAGGGTTCATATCCAAAATCTATAAAGAGCTTATCAAACTCAACACCCAAAAAACAAATAATTCAGTTTAGAAATGGGCAGAAGAAATGAACAGACATTTTTCGAAGGACACATACAGATGGCTAACAGACATATGAAAAGATGCTCAATATCATTCATCATCAGGGAAATGCAAATCAAAACCACAATGAGATACCACCTCACACCTGTCAGAATGGCTAAAATCAACAACAGAGGAAGCAACAGATGTTGGCGAGGATGTAGAAAAAGGGGAACCCTCTTCCACTGCTGGTAAGTGAGAATGCAAACTGATGCAGCCTCTCTAGAAAACAGAATGAAGATTCCTCAAAAGTTAAAAATAGAGCTACCCTAAGACCCAGCAGTTGCACTACTAGGTATTTACCCAAATGATACAAAAATACTGATTTAAAGGGATACATGCATTCCTGATGTTTATAGCAGCATTATTGAGAATAGCCAAATTATGCAAAGAGCCCAAATGTCCATCAACTGATGAGTGGATAACGAAGAGGTGGTATGTATATGCAATGGAATATTACTCAACCATAAAAAAGAATGAAATCTTGCCATTTGCAATGATGTGGGTGGAGCCAGAGTGCATTATGCTTAGTAAAATAAGTCAGAGAAAGAGAAAAACCATGTGATTTCACTCAGATTGGAATTGAAGAAATGAAACAAATGAACACAGGTGGGAAAAAGAGAGAGAAGCAAACGATAAAACAGACTTTTAGCAACAGAGAACAAACTGAGAGTTGATGGAGGGAGATGGTCCAAATGGGTGATGAGTATCAAGGAAGGCTCTTGTGAGGAGCACTGTTACATGTTATATGCAAGTGACGAATCACTAAATTCTACTCTCGA
Organism: Taxidea taxus jeffersonii; assembly: GCA_003697995.1. Lineage (NCBI taxonomy): Eukaryota > Metazoa > Chordata > Mammalia > Carnivora > Mustelidae > Taxidea > Taxidea taxus. The sequence continues at coordinate 26,871 of ML099769.1, forward strand.
AACTAATGTTACACTGTATGTTAACTAACAAGAGTTTAAATAAAAACTTGAAACTTAAAAAGAAATTAAAGACGAGAGATTGCAACCAATACCACAGAAAAACAAAAGAGTAAGAGACTACTATTAGCAATTTTACATGCCAACAAAATGGATAGTCTAGGAGAAATTTCTAGACACATACCAATTACCAAAACTGAATCATGAAGAATTAGAAAATCTGAAAAGACCATTAATGACTAAGGAGATTGGATTAATATTAAAAAGTTTCCCGAAAAAAAAGCCCAGGACCAGATGGTTCCTCTAGTGAATGCAACCAAACATTTAAAGAAGAATTAACACCAATACTTCTCAAACTCTTGCAAAATGTTAAAGAAGAAGAAAAACCCCAAACTCATTTCACAAGGTTAGCCTTACCCTGACACCAAGGCCAGCTAAGGACACTACAAGGAAACTCCAGTTTGTTATCTTTGATAAACATAGATGCAAAAATCTTCAACACAATATTCCTAAAACAAAATTTAACAAGAATTATGATGATATATCACTGGGACTCAAAGATATCTTGGCATATGCAAAACAATAAATGTAAAATGCCATGTGAACAGAATGAAAGATAAAAGATGGTCATCTCAGCAGATGCAAAAAAAAGCATTTAACAAAATACAACATCTTTTCATGGTGAAAGCTCTCAACGAATTTGGTCTAGGAGGACAATATCTCAACTTAATAAAGACTATATATAACAAGCCCAGAGATTATATCATACTCAATGGTGAAAGTTTGAAAGTTTTCCTCTAAGATCAGTAACAAGACGTGGTGTCCACTCTCACCACTCCTATTCAACATGGTACTGGCTGTCCTAGCCAGAGCAATTGGGGTGGGGGGAGACCCAAACCAGAAAGGAAAAAGTGAAATGATGATAAGACCTTACATCGAGAAAAATCCTAAAGACTTCATCAAAACACAGTTAGAATTAATGAACAAATTCAGTAAAGTTGCAGGGTAAAAAAATTAACCTACAGAAATCAGTTGCATTTTTACATATTAACAATGAAATATCTACAAAAGAGGAAAAAACCCATTTACATTAACATCAGAAATAATAAAATACTTTGGAATGAATTTAAACCAAGGAGGAAAAAGATATGTACACTAAAATCTGTAAGATTTTGATGAAAGATACTGAAAAACAAATAAATGGGAATACATCCCATGTTCATGGTTCAGAACTATTATTGTTAAAATGTCCACACAACCCAAAGTCATCTAAACATTCAATGCAATCTCTATCAAATTCCAATGGCAAAAATATATGTAAAAAATTCCAATGGCATTTTTCACAGAAATAGAAAAAACAACCCTAAAATTTGTGTGGAACCATAAAAGACTTCAGAGTGGCCAAAGCAGTCCTGAGAAAGAACAAAGCTAGAGGCATCACAATTCCTGATTTCATATATACTATAAAACTACAATAACCAAAAAAAAAAAAAA
>RCUC01121272.1:0-18709 GCA_003697995.1 Taxidea taxus jeffersonii
GCAAGGTTCAACGTGAATTGAATCAATTTAACTTCAAATATGAATTCAGCCAGGATGATGTGCCATAAGGACCACGAAATCAGAATTTGGCCAACACAGATTATAGGGTATAAGAAAAAAGTACTGGGAAGTCTAGCTAGCTAGAGAGGGGTAGAAAAGATTTCTATATGCACAATTTTTGGCTGATGCTGCTGGCTGCTCACTGGAAGGAGAGAGTCTAGGTACTCTATAAATGATGAGCACAGGCCAGATGTGGAGGCAGAGGGTATTTTAAAAGTACTCAACTGAAATATTTTCTAGGAAAGAGCCAAGTAAAACAACAAAAACAAAACTTTGGAGTATCACGGCAAAATAACACTGCTTACAAATTGCCATATCAGTGAGAACACCCACATGTAATACTTCCGTAAAAGTCCCTTACATCCAAGCAAATAAAGAGCCATTGCCACTAAACTGAAAGAGAAAAGAATTCTAAAGTGAGTTTCCAGAAGATCTGTCAAACCATGGTTCTAACAGTACTAATGTCTAAGTGATGTCTAAGAAGAAAATAAGTGATAGAAATTATTATTCACTTACTCAAGTTTTCTGGCGTTCGGGGAATTTGGTTCCTTGTTAAGAATGGGTTAGACACTAGAGAATCAAATAGTTCCTCTAATTTTACCTCTCTTCCTTTAGAGGACTGTGGTGAATCAGATAAAACGGCCCTTGCAACCTGAAACAGAAAAGGTAAAGCAAGAATTACCACATTCATTGGTAGAATGCAACAAAAGCCCTGGTGAGAACAAATCAGACCAATAGTCAGCAGCCCTACCACAGCAGATGGCACAAAAAGTCACTCAGAAACAAAGCTGCCCTATCAAGGCACAATCCTATAAGGTGAAATTAAACCTAAAACTGTTTCCTCCCTTCTTATCTTAGCTGGATATTCAAAGAGAAGGTAAAAATCTTTATACCTGAGAAGATTCAGAAATAATCCTGACTACACAGTGACCTAAGCTACTATCTGCCACTTCTTTGAACTTGACAATTCTGTATCAGGTAAAGTGACTAGTTTTAAAGCAAGCAGAGTCTTAATTATATAAGCCACTTGCATAGTAACACCTCTATTAACAAATGAAATACACCCTGACAACATACTTCTTTGCCAGAAACCTCATTATCAGATAATAAGATAAATTAGTGAACAAGGCATAGGAATACACTCTAAAATACAGAAAGTATACAATATGAAAACATTACTGAAAACATAATGTACTGTACATTAATTTCAATAAAACAGGAAAACAAAAAACATGCACATTAAGAACACTGCCCCAAGGGCCCTAAAAAATAAACTTCCTAAAACCATAATCAAATAGACACCCCACCCCCCATGAAAAGAGAAGATTTCTTAGAATTCAAATACTAAATAATTCTTGTCACAAACACTATTGAAGAAAATTAATTTCACCTTATTTTCAGAGCTTTATGAGATTTTATGACTCTCCTCTTCCATCCCATCCCATTCTGCTGCTAATATAAATTCTTTTCATTGAAAATGTCTTTCCTGGGACACCTGGGTGGCTCAGTGGGTTAAGCCGTTGCCTTCGGCTCGGGTCATGATCCCAGCGTCCTGGGATCGAGTCCCACATCGAGCTCTCTGCTCGGCAGGGAGCCTGCTTCTCCCCACCCCTCTTTGCTTCTCTGCCTACTTGTGTGATCTCTATCAAATAAATAAATAAAATTTTAAAGAAAAGAAAAAGAGAAAGAAAAAGTCTTTCCTTCCAGATCAGATAAGAAAAACAGACTGACCATCCTTTATGTGGAGTCCATCAACCAACGAAGAGAAATAATATAAACCTGAAAGATTTTAAAGTATTTACAGACTATGAAGCAGGTTCAACCTCCTCATGTTACAATTAAGAACATGACTGACATCCAGCTCTCTTATTTGGACATTGTTCATTTTCTTTGATCAAGATTGAGGTAAAGGAGAAAACTCCAATACCTGAATCAATACGCACTAAACCAAATTTTTCTTTCAGTCTCTCAGCAATATAAAGTAGCTGATTTATTTTCAGGCTCCTTATCCAAAATCAAACAATGCTACGGGATGTTGTGGGAAATGTAATAAAAGTAACATCAGAGAATGGCTTGAGAATCTGTGTAAACTTCTGCAGTAAATAGTACAGTATTACTATCAACCAATAGTAGCATTATGTAGACACATGCAAAGTCACTTGTCAGGAAAACCAAGATCATGAACAATGATGCATTTAATGACTTCTTAAAATATTTAGAAAGCAAAAGGATAAACACTATGCTTAGTGATAATACGATATTACATAGTCTTTGCTCTAATATTCAAAAAAAGAGGAAGCTTAAGTAAGCAAGAGCAACATTCAGATTATTTTTTAAAGCAGATTATTTTGATAGAGTATAATCACTGGTTGTATTTATCCAACAATTCATGTAATGATTCATTCCAAAAATACCATACCTGTGTTACTTTTATACTTTTGGAGGGTGATATTTATAGAATGGGACATGGTTTCTAAACCTGGATATAATCTTAAATAAGTTTATATTAGATCTATTTCTACTTTTTGGGAGAACCAATTCTGCTTTAACCAAAATTTTCATTATCTATGCCCTCCTTTCCCAAATTAACCCCAGTTATTCAATAATTAACTATAACTTCACTTATAATCTCAACGCCAATGAGAAAACAACAGATATTTCAGAGTACTTATTACAATCTTTTTCTAACCTCTTCTACCAGATGATCTTGCTCTTTTTGGAATGTATCCCTATTTTTAGCTGGCAGAGACCCTGCAAATGCAGTATTCTCTGTACTCCTTGCAGTATTTGATGATAGAGAGTCTTTCATTTCAAATTTTGGTGTCTTCTTAGAAGGTGTTTCATTTCCTTCTCTAGGAGTTCTTATCTTCATGTCCTAAAGGAGGCAGACATGTAACGTTAAAACTTTAATGACTCTGGCCGATCTTCATTAGAGGCTCTTGAGTTATCACAAACCTATAAAGGCTATCATTATTGTGAAATCGTACGTTCACTGGCACAATTAAATAATTAAAGTATTTCCATTTAGAAGCAACAGGACATATGTAAGTACAAATTAACTGGGACAGCGGCAAAAATAATATTTTAACATAAGTTAGTATGATCAGATTAAACACTGTTTTAAAATATACCTTTTCAAGTAATCTAACACTGTTTCTATCTGATGATGAAACTGGCTGTGACAGGAAAGCTGCAGGTCTAAAAGGAAAAAAGATAATAAATCCAAGTTACATACAAGAAAGAATTCCTTCACTTGCTAGATCTGAATAATCCAAAGAAACTGTCTGCCCCGTATCTGTCCGTTACGATTTCCCTCAATTCGTCCCGGTCATCGAAAGGCAGTTTATTCTAGGGAGGGATGGTGACAATCAGAGCAGCAATTCAGCCCCATTTGTGTATCAGCCTCCCAAACGGTAAACATTTTTCCTTAACCACTATATATTTTAAGTCAACAACATTTTTTATAAGGTTGAATGACTTCATGAACACTCAAAAACTTGAGTACACAGTAAACACAAATTCACCTAACTAGAATCGCATTATTATATTATCCTTGAGCTTCAGATCACAGAATTTCATTGTAACAGAGACTTTAAAATTTTAATCTTTCATGTCCAAAATCAATTTCTCTTATGCTGAATCTTGCATGATAGCACATACATTGGTTACACTTACAGTCAAGTTATAAGGTTGTTCAGTTTCAGTTTCCTGCGTTCTACACATAGCATTCCTACCCTCTTTGATCCTCTTGGCCCTTTGGATAAACATAAAAGCCTTACACATCAATTACAAAATAAGTTATTAAATTTTGAAAGCCGTCAAAGCAATAACTTCATTTTCCTCTTCAAAGAGCTTTCGAATTCAATCACGGATGGGGTCTGCTCACTGGTCAAAGCTTTTCTACTTTATTACCACAGAGACCACTTTCATTATCAAGCATGTTCGTGCTCTGCTTTCGATTCACAGCCAGAAGTACAAAATTAGTAGCTTTAAAACATTTCAAGTAACAGCAAATATGCAAGTAACAGCAAATATGCTTTGCAAACTTTTTCAAATACGAGCTTCTTGGAATTGTTATCTACCTTCCAAACATAATAAACATAATTCAAGATCACTGAAACTGCTGAAGGCTCAACTTTGCCTCGACAGGATATAATCTAGATGTCAAAGGAAAAAATTAATCACCTACTGTGACTTTATCTTTATTTTTCCAAAAAGTAACTTTAAAATGATCCAGAAGCCCTCTGAAATATGGCTAGCAACCTAAGATGCCACTAGGATGCCACCACCAGACTGTGAGCTCCTGGAGGACAAAGACTATGTCCTTCCCGACTGTTGCCAGGAACTAACACAGCACCTGGTACTTGGCAGTGCAATACATGTTTGTAACTAACCGATGGGCTGACTGAATCAATGAGTAAACTTCACTTGAGCATGAAGCTCTGGGATAGACACCACCAAATTTTTCTATCTGGATCATTCTTACAGAGCCTCATAAAAGACAAAAATGGAAACATATTCTCTCCCTTCCTCTCCTCCTTTTCTGAACTGGAAACATGCTATTAGCTCTGCTAACATCTCAATCCAAGCCAACTTTAAAGCAGCCCTGGCTCAGTCACTCTCTATACGCTTGCTATGCCAAAACTGAGGCCCACAAAATCCTAGCACTGTAACAGATAAAGAGAGAGTGTGTTGCTCCCATTGTGGCAATTTATCCTAAGGAAAGAGTACACCCAAAAGAAAATAATTAAAGACATGCTTTTTATAGCAGTAAAAAAACTGAGGAAAACCTAAAAGTCTAAAAATAAATGAAATGTTACAAAGCCATTATAAGTAAAAAATCAGTAAAATAATGTTAAGAAAACATACAGAAACAGACCAAAAAAACTGTACTTACAGATACTAATGTTTAGAAAATTCTGAATGTATTAAATTTATGTTTGTACATAAAGCCCAAAAAAAAACTTGCAAAAAAAGTCCAACAAGTGATTTCTTAGAAATTTCAGCTAATTATTCTTCATTTTTTTTATTTTATTTTTTTTAAATTTTTTTTTTAAGATTTTATTTATTTGACAGAGACAGAGATCACAAGTAGGCAGAGAGGCAGGCAGAGAGAGGAGGAAGCAGGCTCCCTGCTGAGCAGAGAGCCCGATGCAGGCCTCGATCCCAGGACCCTGAGATCATGACCTGAGCTGAAGGCAGAGGCTTTAACCCACTGAGCCACCCAGGCGCCCTTATTCTTCATTTTTATTTCGTTGTTACACTATATCTACAATTAACAAAGATATAACAGAAATTATAAGAAGAGAGACACAATGAGACGTCCATTTCTAAGATGAAGGATATTTAGTTGGAATGTAAGCAAGATCATACTGCCCTATGTCTGAAATGCAATAAAAGTCTAGAACTGCACTGCCACCATTAGAAATATCATGGAACCCTCCCTTCCAGAAATCACTGCAAAGAAAGGTAGAGCCCAGAGTGTACAACAAAGGTACCATCAGTCACTGAATTCTGGTTTTAAGTACGGTAAAGCTTCCATCAGCTCACTCTGATCAAAAACAGCCATGAGATTTATGGAAAAAACTACTTCTCTTTTGGTATCTGTGGGTGACAACTGGATATTAAAGGGCTAATAACACACAGTAATTACACTAAAAATTACACTAGTTCCATGTTTTTTAATTGAACAGCTGTTATTGATCATATCCACATATGAATTTCCAAATGAACTACACTGGTACTGACATTAAAATGATGCCACACAAACAACAGCTGAACTATACGTTAAAAAAAAGGATATTATTTTAAGTACAGTCTACTTGCATTACACATTACTAATAAAACATTTTATTACAAAATACCTTTACTGTAAAGAATTCTGAGCAACAAGCTTTCCACATGACTCAATTCTTCACCTGCCTTCTGTTTTGTTATCAAGCACCAATAACCATTCGTATTCCATTGAGCGTTTATTTGTCCCTCACCACCAATACCCTTCCTCTTCACTTCCCCCCTTCAATAACCCAAACCTATAATTAAAGTACCAGAAGATAATTAAAAGATCTAAAGGCCTGGAAGAGTATAAGTCTGGAATCAAAGTATATTTAATACAACCTCTTTTTCCTATAATAAGAAAATTCCATCTGAACTAAATTCTTAGGGGCTAAGTGTCTGGCTCCTATAGAATTCTGATAGTATATCTTAGTACAAAATTCTACTTCAAGAAAGAATCTTGAAGATCAATGGAGTTCATAAATAAAATCTGATCTATGAATCAATCTACTACCTCCATCAGTTTTTAGTCCAACAACAAACCTAAATTAAATATTTCATTTGCTCTCTCAAGGAAAGACAAACCAAAAACATAACTGAGACTGGGAAGCATCAACTATTCCCCTCAGGATGCTTTAAGAACAACAGTGATAAGAGGGTGAAACAGTAAAGCCCAGTAACTTCACTATCTCTTCAATGTCAAGTCTTCACAATAGACTTCATTTTTTTTTTTAGGTACTCTGAAAATCAACATCACATCCAGATCTAAGAATAAAAATATAAATATTCCATAAGTAATCCTGACCTCCTGTAAATCAGAAAATTACTACACAGGAAACTGCCAATAGTTCAATTTTTTTTTTAAAAGATTTTAGTTATTTACTGGTCAGAGAGAGAGATAAAGAGTGAGCACATACAAGTAGGGGAAGCAGCAGGCAGAGGGAGAAACAGGTTCCCCGCTGAGCAAAGAGCCCAAAATGGGACTTGATCCCAGCACCCTGTGATCATGACCTGAGCCAAAGGCAGATACTTACCCAACTGAGCCACCCAGGCATCCCAACAATAGCTCGATTTCGCATCTACATTTTGACTCGTTATGATGTTTGAACTTAACTAAATAAGAGTATACAGAATGACGAGAACTTCAATTCATTTAAAATTTATAATTTTCCAGGGGCGCCTAGGTGGCTCAGTGGGTTGAACCTCTGCCTTCGGCTTGGGTCGTGATCTCAGGGTCCTGGGATCGAGTCCCACGTCGGGCTCTCTGCTTAGCGGGGAGCCTGCTTCCTCCTCTCTCTCTCTGCCTGCCTCTCTGCCTACTTGTAATCTCTGTCTGTCAAAGAAATAAATAAAATCTTTAAAAAAAAATTTATAATTTTCCTGGGACGCCTAGGTGGCTCAGAGGGTTAAGCCTCTGCCTTCGGCTCAAGTCATGATCTCAGGGTCCTGGGATCGAGTCCCGCATCGGGTTCTCTGCTCAGCAGGGAGCCTGCTTCCCCCTCTCCTTCTCTGCCTGCCTCTCTGCCTATTGTGATATCTCTCTCTCTGTCAAATAAATAAATAAAATCTTTTAAAAAAAAATTTATAATTTTCCTTTAGAATTATCCTAAGTAATTTGTTTCCATATCTGTGCCTCAATTACATGGGGAAGTTGGACAGAAAGACCCCTATTTAGGTCAAAGGGTAGTCAGAAAACAAAGAACAATAAAACACCTATACAGTATGTCTGGGGTTTTTTGGGGTTTTGTTGTTTTTTTAAAGATTTTATTTATTTATTTGACAGACAAAGATCACAAGTAGGCAGAGAGGCAGACAGAGAGAGGAGGAAGCAGGCTCCCCGTGGAGCAGAGAGCCCGATGCAGGGCTCAATCCCAGGACCCTGAGATCATGACCTGAGTTGAAGGCAGAGGCTTTAACCCACTGAGCCACTCAGGTACCCCCTACAGTATGTCTGTTTTTGATTGCTACTTAATAATGCTTAGTTTCAAAAAACAATACATATATTCCCCAGGTAGATTATATACATCTAGAGATTTTTGGCTTATATAATCTGGCATCTGTTTTAAGAGCCAAAATAGGAAAATTAATAAAGAAAACAGGCAATAAAGAAAATAATACTCCTGAAGGATATTATAATAAACTAGGTTTAGTTTTTTTCATCTGTTAAACTTCTGAATTAGGTTGAATCAGAAGTCTTCCCATTCTTTTTTTCTTTAAAGCATGGAATTCTTTTTATCAAATGGCATGTAAAACTCCCAACATATAATACAGATAAAAGAACTAGCTGCTCACACTGAAATGGGAAAGGGCTAAGTGATGGGCTAAATTAGATTAATCCACAGCATCAGAGGGCACTGCAGAACAGTCTGAAAACTAGGAGACTAGATGATCTCAAAAGCTCTTAACTCTTGGATTGTCAAAGCCACAAGTGGTTTCAAAGAAGTTCATAGACACAAAAAGGCAAAAATTCCCAAGCTTGCATTAGATAATTCCCATATGTGCTTTTTTCCCCTTCAAATATTAGATAATCCCCTATGAATCCCAACATTTAGACAAACAAGAGAAGGGGGACAAATGCCTATATATCAAAAATGTTGATTCTTTCCTGAAAATGTGGATCCACATGGAAAAATATTCTCTAGTTATGAGAAGAAAATTACAGATGACCCCATAGTAGAAAAGCATGGCAATCAGATGAAGATGAAACCAAATTAATGAAAAAGGAAAACAGTCAATATGAAAATCACATTTGTTTTTGTTTTACCTGTTGCCTAGATCATGTACAGTTCCTGATGTATTACTGGCTCTCATGCAATCATTTTCTTGGTTGTGTTGCTCAGGTGTATCTAAAGGAAAATAAACATTAATTACTCTTTGATTATGTTTGTATATTCTAATATCCAGGGATTTCTTAAAATTCTAGAAAATTTTCTGAACAGAAGAAAAGAGAAAAATCAGACTAATATAAATGCTAACAGAAAAAGACAACTATTCGGCAGCTTTTTCTGCCCATTTTATTTAATAAAATAAATAAAATTAAAAAAAAAAAAAGACAAAGACAACTATTCAATGGGACACCTGAGTGGCTCAGTCAGTTAAGTTTGTCTGCCTTTGGCTCAGGTCATGATCCCAGGGTCCTAAGATCAAGTCCCACATCAGGCTCCTTGCTCAGCGCAGAACCTGCCTCTCCCTCTTCCTGCCACTCCCCCTGCTTGTGTGAGCTCACCCTCTCTCTCTTTCTCTCTCTCTCTGAAAAAGAAATAAATAATATCTTTAAAAAAGAAAAAAAAGGAAAAGACAACTATTCAACTGTTAAGTATACAAGTAGGACAGATAGAGAGTATCTAGAGTAAACTCATAAAAAAGAGTGGCAGGTTACAGAGCTGAAATAAACAACTCTAAAATTTGTATGGAACCAGAAAAGACCTCTAATAGCCAAAGGAATGTTGAAAGAGAAAACCAAAGCTGGAGGCATCACAATTTCAGAATTTAAGCTGTATTACAAAGCTGTAATCATCAAGACAGTACAATACTGGCACAAAAACAGATACATTAAAACACATAGATCAGTGGAACAGAGAACCCAAAAAGGGACCAACTAATCTTCAACAAAGCAGGAAAGAATATCCAATGGAAAAAAAGACAGTCTCTTTAACAAATGGTGTTGGGGAGCACCTGGGTGGCTCAGTGGGTTGGGCCGCTGCCTTCGGCTTGGGTCATGATCTCGGGGTCCTGGGATCGAGCCCCGCATCGGGCTCTCTGCTCAGCGTGGAGCCTGCTTCCCCCTCTCTCTCTGCCTGCCTCTCTGCCTACTTGTGATCTATCTGTCGAGTAAATAAATAAAATCTAAAAACAAACAAAAAAACAAATGGTGTTGGGAAAACTGGACAGCCACATGTACAAGAATAAAACAGGACGATTTTCTTATACTATACACAAAAACAGATTCAAAATAGATGAAAGACCTAAATGTGAGACAGGAATCCATCAAAATCCTACAGAACACAACTGGCAACCTCTGTGACCCTGGCCGCAGCAACTTCTTCCTAGACACGTCTCCAAAGGCAAGGGAAACAAAGGCAAAAATGAAATACTGGGACTTCATCAAGAAAAATGAACACAGCAAAAGAAACAGCAAGACCAAAAGGCAACCTACAGAATGGGAGAAGAAATCTGTAAATGTCTTATCAGATAAAGGGCTGACATCCAAAATCTATAACGAACTTATCAAACTCAACACCCAAAGGACCAATAATCCAATCAAGAAATGGACATGAGGGGCACCTGGGTGGCTCAGTGGGTTAAGCCTCTGCCTTCGGCTCAGGTCAGGATCCCGGGGTCCTGGGATCGAGCCCCATATCAGGCTCTCTGCTCAGCAGGGAGCCTGCTTCTCCCTGCCTGCCTACTTGTGATCTCTCCCTCTCTCTCTGTCAAATAAATAAATAAAATCCTTAAAAAAAAAAGAAAAGAGGGGCGCCTGGGTGGCTCAGTGGATTAAGCCGCTGCCTTCGGCTCGGGTCATGATCTCAGGGTCCTGGGATCGAGCCCCACGTCGGGCTCTCTGCTCTGTGGGGAGCCTGCTTCCTCCTCTCTCTCTGCCTGCCTCTCTGCCTACTTGTGATCTCTGTCAAATAAATAAATAAAATCTTTAAAAATAAATAAATAAAAATTTTAAAAAAAAGAAAAGAAATGGACATGAACAGACATTTTTCCAAAGACATACAAATGGCCAATAGACACATGAAAAAGTGCTCAACATAACTCAACATCAGGAAAATACAAATCAAAACCACAATGATACCACCTCACACCAATGAGAATGGCTAAAATTAACAAGTCAGGAAATGACAGATGCTGAGGAGGATGCAGAAAAAGGGGAACCCTCCTACACTGTTAGGGGGGAATGAAACCTGGTATAGCCACTCTGGAAAACAATACACAGGTTCCTCAAAGAGCTGAAAATAGAGCTACCCTAAGCCCCAGCAATTGCACTACTAGGAATTTACCCCAAAGATACAAATGTGGTGATCTGAAGGGGCACCTGTACCCCAAACATTTATGGCAACAATGTCCACAATAGCCAAACTATGCAAAGAGCCCAGATGTCCACTGACAGATGAATGGATAAAGAGGTGGTATAGATATACAATAGAATAATATCAAAAAACTGCAATCTTGCCATTTGTAAATGACATGGGTATTATGCTATGCGAAATAGTCAATCATAGAAAGACAATTATTATATGATCTCACTGATATGTGGAATTTTAGAAACAAAACAGGATCATAAGGAAGAGTGAAAAAATAAAACAAGACAAAATCAGAGAGGGAGACAAACTGAATGAGACTTTTTTTTTTTTTTAAGATTTCATTTATTTATTTGACAGAGATCACAAGAAGGCAGATAGGCAGGCAGAGAGAGAGGAGGAAGGGAAGCAGGCTTCCGGCTGAACAGAGAGCCCGATGCGGGGTTTGACCCAGGACCCTGGGATCCTGACCTGAGCCGAAGGCAGAGGCTTTAACCCACCAAGCCACCCAGGCGCACCCGAAAGAGACTCTTAATGAAAGGAAATAAGGGGCGCCTGGGTTAGTTAAGTGTCAGCCTTTAGCTCAGGTCATAATCCCAGGGTCCTGGGATCTAGCACTACATCAGGCTCCCAGCTCAGCCAGAAGCCTGCTTCTCCCCCACTTCTGCTGCTTCCCACGCTTGTGTTCTCTTACTGTCAAGTAAATAAATAAAATCTTATAAAAAAAAGAAAGAAAGAATATAAAAAAAAACAAAGGAAACAAATTGAGGATTGTTGGAGGGGGAGGGGGTTAGAGAGATGGGGTCACTGGGTGATGGACATTAAGGAGGGCACATACTGATATAATGAGCACTGAGTTTTATATACAACTGATGAATCACTAAATTCTGCCTCTAAAACTAATAATACACTCTATGTTAACGCAACTGAACTGAAATAAAAAAAATTTTTTTTCAAGTGATAGGTTTATACTAAACCAAATTTCAAAAAAAAGTGCCAGTCCGTAGTTCTCCAATATGATATAGCCTTGCTTCTTGTTTTGGTACACAGATCATGCAATTACCACATAAATCAGCAAGGCCAGGGTTGCCTGGGTGGCTCATTTGTAAGCATCTGCCTTTAGCTCAGGTCATGATCCCAGGGTCCTGGGATCAAGCCGTGCTTTGGGCTCCCTACTTGGCAGGCGTCCTGCTTCTCCCTCTCCCATTCCCCGTTTGTGTTCCCTCCCTCACTGTCTCTGTCAAATAATCTTAAAAAAAAAAAAAAAAAATCTTAAAAAAAAAATCTTACAGGGCACCTGGGTGGCTCAGTGGGTTAAAGCCTCTGCCTTCAGCTCAGGTCATGGTCCCAGGATCCTGGGATCGAGCCTCAGATGGGGCTCTCTACTCAGGAGGGAGCCTGCTTCCCCCTCTCTCTCTCTGCCTGCATCTCTGCCTACTTGTGATCTGTCAAGTAAATAAATAAAATCTTTAAAAAAAAAATTTTTTTTTAAATCTTAAATCTTAAGAAAAATATTTTTAAAAATCTTTTAAAAATCTTAAAATCTTTAAAAAATATTTTAAAAAATCAGCAAGGCCAAAAAAATTATACTATTTAGCATATTTCAGCCCAGCATCTATAACATCAGTCAATTTATTTATTTATTCTTCAACTCATCAATAGTATATAACAAGGACAAAGAAAGAAAAGGTAGAGACTTGGCTTCAAGGAGTCAGTCTAAGAAAAAGACTATTGAGGAGTAGAGAATGATGGCATGCTGCTATAGTATTAGGAGAGAAATATGCACAGAAATGCAAGGAGGCAGAAAGGCACCTGGCCCAGGAACGCGGAATGTGATGAGGACATAAAGGTACAAGTTCGGTGTGCTGGAGCACAGGGTATAGCATACGGTGTATCGAGTGGAAGCATGGGAGGAAACAAGATTGGTGCAGAAAGCCATGGTTCCATCACAGAGGATTTGCTATTCCAGGTACTCGGCTTCTTTATAGCTTCTGAAAGACTGTCCCTATATATACAGGTGTCCAAAGTGTTACTGTATAAGAACCCAATGTGTATGGGGCGCCTGGGCGCCTCAGTGGGTTAAGCCTCTGCCTTCGGCTCAGGTCATGATCCCAGAATCCTGGGATAGAGCCCCGCATCGGGCTCTCTGCTCCGCGGGGAGCCTGCTTCCTCCTCTCTCTCTCTCTGCCTGCCTCTCTGGCTACTTGTGATCTCTGTCTGTCAAATAAATAAATAAAATCTTTAAAAAAAAAAAAACCCAATGCGTGAACTTTTCCTTATAATCCACTATGTGAACTTTTCCTTTTAATCCACCGTAATAGTATGCTGTATTATGAACATTTTCAGTATCCTCTGCTTTTGTACCTACTAATGATGACGGAATTACTGATATTCATAAAACATTCTAAAAATGAACACAAACACAAGAATTGTGTCACAAAACTAATAGACAACAAAAAACTAATTAGGAACAACCATAAACACTAGTTGGTGGTGGTAGGCAGAGATGAGGCACACTTCTTCCCCCTAAAGATGCTAGAATGCCATCGAAGTATACTACACCAAGAGATGAAAAGGACTATATTTTCATATTTACACTATAGAAGGATCACTGATAACCATTTGCAACATAGAACAGGTAGAATATGGAGGCACAGGAGCTAGTTAGACCACAATTAAAGGCAAGAAATAGAAAACCAAACTACAGCACTTAAGATGTAAAGAGAACAGAGGGGACAGACACAACAAGGTAATAAGGAGGTTAAAACAAAACTGAACTCACCAGAACAAAGCAAACCAAGCTACAGCAGACAATGACTCCTACCATAAATACACTAGAACTACAAAATAAAATGTAAGAAAAAGAAAGGAATACCCAGAAGTACAAATAAAAATCATCACATGCCAGGACTAAAGATGGAAAGAATTTAAGCTCAAACTGAGACACAAAGGCTAAATGGTAGGCTCCGGGGCTGAACAATGGAGATTTAATGCCTACATGACAAGAAACATGATCTCAGGCCACTCAGCCTGCAATCTGAGAAACTGCCATAAGGCCAGAACACTGCAAAGGCTGCTCAGCCCCTAAAAAGATTATAAAAATTCTCCCAGCTTAACCAGGGAAGTAACAGGGAAGCTTGCTGTCTACCTGGAGTCCTGGGTTTAAAAGAAAAAAAAGGGGGCGCCTGGGTGGCTCAGTGGGTTAAAGCCTCTGCCTTCAGCTCAGGTCATGATCCCAGGGTCCTGGAATCGAGCCCCACATCGGGCTCTCTGCTCAGCGGCGAGCCTGCTTCCTCCTCTCTCCCTCTCTGCCTGCCCCTCTGCCTATTTCTGATCTCTGTCAAATATATATATATAATATTTAAATAAATAAATAAAAGAAAAAAGGGGGGTATTTTAAATCTACCTAGCCTACTCAAAAGGTGGTATGAAATCCAAAATTATATTGGCTACTTGTGGGAATCCCAAACAAAAGACATTAACTGCCTAGTTCAAGGGAAATACCAGGGACCCTAGGCCACCGTGCAGAGACCATTCTACAACCCAGGGCCCAGGTGACTCCTTCAGAGGTGGGTCCACTGAAGTTGAGGTCACAATCAAAAAAAAAAAAAAAAAGTTTTGTTTTGTTTTTGTTTTTTTAAGATTTTATTTATTTATTTGTTTGTTAGAGAGAGAGAGAGAGCAAGCACAGACAGACAAAGTGGCAGGCAGAGGCAGAGGGAGAAGCAGGCTCGCCGCTGAGCAGAGAGCCCGATGTGGGGCTCGATTCCAGGACCCTGGGATCATGACCTGAGCCGAAGGCAGATGCTTAACCAACTGAGCCACCCAGGCATCCCTTAAATTTTATTTTTAAGTAATCCCTTCACCCAAGCATGGGGCTTGCATTCAAAACCCCAAGACAAAGAGTCACATGCTCTTCTGAATGAGCCAGCCAGACGACCCCACAATCAAATATTTTAATAGGAAACAAACAACTATGAAAATGAGCACACAGGGGCATCTGGATGGCTCAGTCAGGTTAAGCATTTGCCTTCGGCTCAGATCCCAGTGTTCTGGGATCAAGCCCCACATTGGACTCCCTGCTCAGCAGAGAGCCCGCTTCTCCCTCTCCCTGCCTGCCACTCCCCCTGCTTGTGCTTTCTCCCTATGTCAAATAAATAAATAAAATTTAAAAAAAGAAAATGAGTGGGCAGAACATACAGAAGCAGAAGTATCTGAAACACAGGGATATTTAAAAAATTGAATAAGATCAAATCAACACATTTAAAATATTTGGCAAGGGGCACCTGGGTGGCTCAGTGGGTTAAGCCTCTGCCTTCAGCTCAGGTCATGATCCCGGGGTCCTGGGATCGAGCCCCACATCGGGCTCTCTGCTCGGCGGGAAGCCTACTTCCTCCTCTCTCTCTGCCTGCCTCTCTGCCTATTTGTGATCTCTGTCTGTCAAATAAATAAAAATAAAAATATTTAAGATATTTGGCAAAAAAACAAGAGCCATAATGAAATAAGATGATACCATGAAAAAGAACAGGCAATTTTTGAAAAAGAAGTAAATGAAAAGAAATGAAAAGCACATCCATGAAAGCCAAACACGAAATGGACACGTCAAAAAAGAGATTAAATATAACTAAAAAAGATAATTAATGAACCATAAGCCTAGAGCTACAAAGACATTATAAATACGAATGAGAAATTTAAGTTACATGAAGGACTGAATCAGAAGTCCCAACAACAAGAGCTCCAGAAGGAAACATCAAAAGAATGAACGAGACAGTGTTAGAGGAAATATTACTGAAGAAGTTTCCAAAATGTGAGCCTTCACATTAAATAAGCTCACACGGGCCCAAAATTTAAATAAAAATGAATCCACATTTAGACACGTCTAAATGATACAAAACTAAGTATAAGCCTTAAAAGCAACCAGAGATTAAAAATTACCTACAAAAAAAAAAAATTACCTACAAAGGAATGACCATTAAACTGACAACAGAGGTCTCAGAAACAATAGGAGGCAGAAAACAATGCAATCATATCAGTGATGTTGTAGGAAAATTGAGCTTTGATCTAGAATTATATATCCAGCCAAACTATCATTCAGAAATTAGTGAAAATAAAGACATTTTCACAGGAAAACTAAGACAGTTTACTATCCAGTGTCCACCACAGAAAGAATTAAATAATATCCTTCGAGATAAACTTTTTTTTCGCTGATCTCGGAAGCTAAGCAGGATCGGTCCTGGTTAGTACTTGGATGGGAGACCGCCTGGGAATACCGGGTGATACAGGCTTTAAAAACAAAAACAAGGGGGCACCTGGGTGGCTCAGTGGGTTAAAGCTTCTGCCTTTAGATCAGGTCGTGATCCCAGGGTCCTAGGATCGAGGCCCGTATCAGGCTCTCTGCTTAGCAGGGGGCCTGCTTCCTCCTTTCTCTCTCTCTCAATCTCTTTCTCTGCCTACTTGTGATCTCTGTCAAATAAGTAAATAAAATTAAAAAAAAAAAAAAAAAACAAGGGGTGCCTGGGTGGCTCAGTGGGTTAAGCCTCTGCCTTCAGCTCGTGTCATCATCTCGGGGTCCTGGGATTGAGCCCCATGTTGGGCTCTCTGCTCAGTGGGAAGCCTGCTTCCCCCTCTCTCTCTGCCTGCCTCTCTGCCTACCTGTGATCTCTCTGTCGAATAAATAAATAAAAATCTTAAAAACAAGAACTTTTTTTTTTTTTCAAAATTTTATTTATTTGCGGCACCTGGGTGGCTCAGTTGTTGGGCATCTGGCTTTGGCTGGGTCATGGTTCCACCTGCATCCGGCTCCCTGCTGGGCAGGAAGCCTGCTTCTCCCTCTTCCACTCCCCCTGCTTGTATTCCCTCTCTCATTATGTCTCCCTCCATCAAATAAATAAATAGATAAATAGATAGATAGACTTTATTTATTTATTTGACAGGGGGAGAGAGAGAGTGAGAGAGAGCACAAGCAGAAGGAGCAGCAAGCAGAGGGAGAAGGAGAAGCGGACTACCCGCTGAGCAGGGAGCCAGACAAAGGATTTCATCCCAGGATTCTGGGATCATGACCTGAGTCGGGAAAGATGCTTAATCGACTGAGCCACCCAGGTGCCCCTTTACACTTTTTTTTAAAAGCTTTTATTTATTTATCAGAGAGAGCATGAGCACGGGGAGGGGCAGAGGGATGAGCAGACTCCCTGCTGACTGGGAAGCCCCCTACTTGGGGCTCAATGCCAGGACCATGATATCTTGACCTGAGCTGAAGTCAGACACTTAACTGAGCCATCCAGGTGTCCTGCAATAGTTTAGGTTTGTTATTTTTTTTTTAAGTATATATGCAGTTAGTCCTCAGGGATCCACCTTTCCTTGACCCCATTCTTCCTGCATTTGCAGATATGACCACTATCCTGAATCTTACGTCTATTCTGATGTATGTTTATAAAAATAATTTTACTACAGGTGTATGGACCTAACTATATATACTCTTCTGGCATATGAATAAATTTCTCTTACTATACTCCAAAATGTCCCATGTAAATGTTTATATTTTGAACTAGGATCTAAGGAGAGTTCCATTCATTGCTTTTGGTTGTTTTGTCCTCATACTGCTTTATTCTAGAATAATGCCCCTGCCCCCTTCCTTTTTCAGTGACATTGTTAGGAATTGTTTTTAACAATCATTGTGTGTTTAGCTTTACCAACACATTTACTGATTTTTTTTTTTTGGCCAAGATTACAGCTTTTATTTTCCTTTTCAGCAGTATATCTCATTGGGCACCTGGGTGGCTCAGACAGTTAAGAATCTGCCTTGGGGGGCACCTGGGTGGCTCAGTGGGTTAAGCCTCTGCCTTCAGCTCAGGTCATGATCCTAGGGTCCTGGGATCGAGCCCCGCGTCGGGCTCTCTGCTCAGCAAGGAGCCTGCTTCCCCCTCTCTCTCTGCCTGCCTCTCTGCCTACTTCTGATCTCTATCTCTGTCAAATAAATAAATAAAATCTTAAAAAAAAAAAAAAAAAAAGAATCTGCCTTGGGCTCAAGTCCTGATCCCGGGGAAGCCCGCTTCTCCCTCTCTTGCTGCTCCCACTGCTTATGCTTTCTCCCTCTCTCTCTCTCTCAAATAAGTAAATAAAATCTTTTTTAAAAAATCTAAAATATTGGGGCACCTGGGTGGCTCAGTGGTTTAAGCCTCTGCCTTCAGCTAAGGTAATGATCTCAGGATCCTGGGATCGAGCCCCACATGGGACTCTGCTCAGCGGGGAGACTGCTTCCCTCTCTCCCTCTGCCTGCTGCTCTGTCTACTTGCGATCTCTCTCTCTCTGTCAAATAAATAAAATCTTTAAAAAAAGTCTAAAATATTGCAAAGCTTTGACAAAAAGTATTTGGTGAAGGGGTTACTTATAATATTATCCCCTACACCCTTAATATGCTGAAATATAATTTTTTAAAAAACAATTTAGGGGCGCCTGTGCGGTTCAGTGGGTTAATGCCCCTGCCTTCGGCTTGGGTCATGATCCCGGAGTCCTGGGATCAAGCCCCAAATCAGGCTCTCTGCTCACCGGGGAGCCTGCTTCGCTTCCTCTCTCTCTGCCTGCCTCTCTGCCTACTTGTGATCTCTGTCAAATAAATAAATAAAATCTTAAAAAAATATAAAAAAATAAAAACAATTTAAGGGGCACCTGGGTGGCTCAGATGTTAAGTGTCTGCCTTCAGCTCAGGTCACGATCCCAGGGTCCTGGGATCAATTATATTGATTATATTCCCCTTTCTATTCCCCTGATTATATTCCCTCTCTCACTGTGCCTCTCTCTCTCTTTGTCAAATAAATAAATAAATAAAATCTTTAAAAAAAATTTTTTTT